>OZ007568.1:24789389-24849389 GCA_963931925.1 Onchidella celtica
ACACATCTAGAATTGTGAATAAAGATGAAATTCAGCAAGTCTTTAACCAAATAATGCAAACAAAACTTGGGGCAATGACAAAGTGTGTGGGAAGCTATCACCCATGTTGAAAGTATCATCATGCATTGTATTACGACTTGGGGGGGGGGGGGCAATGCCAAAGAAAGTGACACAAATAAACTAACATCGATTCTAAAAGATAACGCCCATCCAATGTGCCACCGAATCAGAAGAGCACATCGAAGCAATAGACTATAACATAATTATCAGAGCACAAAGGGAACGATACAGAAATCTTTCTTTCCCTCCACCGTCCGCTCCATGAACATACTATAAAAGAATCCACCTATCCGATGTACATCTACCTTACGACCGCTTCGTTGTTGGCCTGTTCCACGAGATATAATAACATTTCTATTTTGAATGTTATAAGTGTGTCCATAACCATGTTCAGTAATAGTATGTATGCATGTACCAATGTCTAAACTGTAATCAATTTCCGAAAAACGGATAATGAAATACATGTACATTCTTATATATATTATTTTATTGGAAACTTGTTCCACGCCCCAAAAATGAAAAAACAAATTATGAAAATATGAATGATTTGAGAACAGGCGTCCTCACCTCAATTGTTATGAAATATTTTGATAAGATCTTATTCAAAGTTCTTGTGAGATCAAAGAACAATATTGGACTCTTTGCAATTTGCGTCCAAGTCAAATCTTAGTGTTGAAGATGCCATGCTTTTGTTTACAAACAACTTCCTTAAACATCTTGAAACATTAGGCACTTATTCATACATAAATAAATCCAGCAGAAAGTACAAAGATTACATCCCCAACATTGTGACATACAAGTATGGAACAATAAGTGGACTAACTTTACTGCATTTGGAAATTACTTTCTTGATTTCTTTTTAATCATGTTGCGCACATAGTTTTTTATCTGCACCCATGTTCTATTTTGCAAACATGGCTCTCTGCTTTGAACTGTGACAACTTCTTTTTTGCCTGGAAGATACCCAACAGCGAAAGACTTGATGAAACAGCGAGAGCAAGCTTCCTTTTCCTCCTCTGACCACGCCCGTCGTTTGGACATATCTGAGAAATGAGCGTAGAAGATGAACAGAAAATTCAATCATAAATTAACACTTTGTGTGCCAAGAATTTTTCCATGTTTGTTATTATTAGGAAGTGGACTTTCTTTCTTCTCGAAACAAAATAGCCGAGCATTCTTGAGCATCGATAAATCGGTGATTGGCACAAACGTGACTAGCGGCAGAACCGATCTATATCGATGATCGGCACACAAAGCGTTAAGTCATGGCGTCATAGACCTACTGGTGGAAGTATTGTGTGCAAGACTCTAAAGAGAAATATCTGTGCTTTGAATTGTAATAAACTCTACAGCAACCAGGAGTGAATGAAATGGCAATTTTGACAGAGAAGCGAAACCTGTGTAAACAAAATAATTTACCTGGTACAGGTCAAAGTCGTGCATCTATTGTTCCTTATCTAACACTGAAAGTAGGGAAAACTCCACTGACTGGGACTTTGCTATAAAATACACACAAATATTTATATAACGTAAGGAATGAGAGGGATGGAGGATGGTATAAACAGCGGGAGGGATAACGTTCAATTAGTTCATTAATGTGTATAATATTTTTCTCTAAGCAAAGGTATACAAAATGTGGATTGTACACACAAGGCAGTCGTAGAATGAATCTATCGTAGTAAAACACTTGATGCATTATTGTTATGCTGACCAAGATAGTTTTCCCAATGTCCCAAAACTTTCTTACAAGTATAATTAACTTGCTGTAGACACGCATAAACTCTTTATATTAGCAAGTAATTAAAGTATTGCCCACCTCTTTTGGATGAGCCACTTGCCCTTGTAATGCGGGAGGTGTTGTTCAAAGAGTCTCCAGAATGTACCCCACCTGTAGACAAAAATGATACCTCCACGTAATAGATAATATCGCAAATAGAATACTGAACAGCTTATAAAAAAAGCAAAACAGCAAGGTCTATCACTGATATCGTCAGAACAATCCATACAGGATAGATTTGTTTAATATTAAGTACACTTCTGCATAATTATTTCACTGTGCTTTAACTTTACTGTATGTATATAATTATGGTGTCGTATTCTGTGGGTAAAAAAGGGGGGGGGGGCAAGCTAAAGTCCTTGCACACTGTTTTTCTCCTGCTTTTATCTAATTAAATGGATGATGAATTCTGTTGACAAATTCTTGTAAATGAGAAGTTAGGAATTAAACTAACCTTCAAGATCCGGGACATCATCATCATCATTATCGTCATCCTCAATGCCTTTGCCAACATCGCCATTGTCTTCATCACTCTCAATGGTGTCATCAGGTTGGAGATCAACCCCGGAGGGGCTCTTCTTTCCGCCTTCCATAGCCAGCAAGAGTTTAGCCACTTTCGCAACCTGCACGGTTGATGTTGGCAAACGGTAGTGTTCCCGATGAGTGCGGATATCGTGGCCAAGGTACTGCGCAACCACATCAAGCTCATTGTCTTGCAAATTTACCAACTGTGACATGGTTGCGATATGCTTTCGCAGACCGGTGGATGTTATTTTGTGCGGGTACTGGAGGTCCACTTCTTCAACGAGATTACGAATGCAGTCGCAGCCCCGGATATGACCAAGAGATCTGTTGTTGATTCTGGCAAAAACAAAAGGATTCTCTGCTGGTACTCCAGCTGATTCTCTATGCTTGACGATTAAGTCAAGCGCTTGTTTCATAGTGCTGGTCAGAATCACGGGCACTATCCTACCACGTTTCCCAGTAATCTCGATCCGTGACAAGACTCTGCAGAGTTCTTTTTCAAAAGGGCTCAGCTCCCTTAGAATGTCCTCACTGTGTGTGTCAGTGTTTATACCTTGGGTGTAATCATGGAGTTTCATTTTTGAAGCCTCTCCTTGCCTTCGTCTGTTGAATAATATTATCCTCGCTAGTGTTACCTCAGCGAGTCTTTCCCACTTATCTTTGCTAATGCCGCTGGATTCTGACATTTCCTTGGTCAGTTTTTCGGTTTCGCTGGCGAGGAATTTTGACAGCTTTGAAACGTCGTCTGTAAGAGGTACGGTCTTTGTAGTGTTCTTCTTTTGTTCATGTAAGGTTCTTGAGGCGTTGCAACTGATTTCCTGATCCCACATGATTGTGTGGAGTTGATGGTATGCATCTGTTCTCTCTTTAAGAACTGTATCTCCTGTCTCAATAGCTTTAGCTTTCAGTAGAATGCAACAGCGGACCAAGCTGTGCCCTAGTTTCAGAGCCAGAGATGGTGTCCCATATTGATCTGTGTCTTGCGAGTAGGATGCCACCCTTTTCACAGCGGCAACCACATCTTTGAATTTTCCAGGGCAGAGGAAGTCTGACAGTCCAAAAGATTCACAGTGTGGCGCTTTTCTCAACTCAAGTACGAGGCGTGCCAATTCTCTTACTTTGGTTCGAATATAGCCATGTCTATCCTTATCAAAACCATTTTTTGTGGTTTCTCTAAGTCCCAGGAGTTTTATTGTGTAATCTGTCTTGGCAACAAGGGACACCGGGTCGTTCCTTAAGGACACCATAATTTCATTAAAAATGTCATTGTCAGTTGGTTGTGGCAACAAGAGCTTTCCTTGTCTCACGAGCTGCCTGTGCTGTACGCTTTCCTCTTTGATTGTGACACATTTGTGTCTCCATAAATCCTTTTTTGAGAACCAACCCATACAGTTTAGACAGGGTACAAAATTGTTTACTGGAGTTTCATTTTTCTTTCTTCTTCTGACCACCACGGTACCTGTTCCTTGCTTCAATATACTGATATTGTGAGCATGGTCACCGGCATTGCGAAGTTTCGCAAGTTCATCTTTTTTTGTGAGGGAGGTGGCACTGAGCAAAGGCACCAGATCTCTTTCATTCCCATGTTGTGATAGCAGATGGCGTTTTAGCTTTGCCTGTGGTTTTCCGCAAAAGACACAGAAATGCTTTTTAGGGTCTTTCTTGGTGTCCAGCAGACAGCATCCTTCTATATCATCATTTGGGTTGATTATTTTGGGTGTGCTAACATAACTTTCCTGTGCTTTTGATGGATCTGCGTCTGTCTCTGAAGCAGCGCATGTATGGGTAAGAGGTTTCTCCATCTGACCTACAGGCAAAAATTGCACAGATGAGTCGGACTCTGAATCAGTAGTATCAGGGACGTAATCGTTGTCATTTGGATCATCCTCAAGGTCGGAAAACATCTCGCTGTCCTTTGGGAGATTTTTATGTTCAAACGGCATTTGGAGATTGGTCAACATCTGAGAAATGATTCATATAAAAGACTGTATGAGTCACTCGTAAGAACACAGACTGCATGGGGCTAAATGTGTTTATGATCATCATGTAGATAATGATCTAAGGTTAGATCTATGTGGAAAATTGCGAAGGAAACCAAAAAAGATAAAAACAGCAAAAGCGGACAATGGACAAAGATCTATGAAAAAGACTGGAAATAAATAAATAATTTCGGAGCTTGCCAGCGAGAGGGGGAGACAGAGAGAGGGGAGGGAGAGAGAGAGAGAGAGAGAGAGAGAGAGAGAGAGAGAGAGAGAGAGAGAGAGAGAGAGAGAGAGAGAGAGAGAGAGAGAGAGAGACAAATCATACATTTTTATATTACAAATATTCACAAAATAAATATAAAATGTTATGATAGAAAAGTTTAGCCTACTCTCTTTGAATCCAAAAGTTCCAAAAAAAAAAATAAATAAACATTCAGTCTAGTAGTCTAGATATTTGAAATATAAATTTGATTCAGGCTCTTGATCTAGACTCTAGTAGTTCTAGATGAAAGGCTTCCGGTAATTTCAAAATTGTAAATTTTGTAACGAGAGCCTTTTTCTTTCCAGTCGACTAAATGATCATCGTTAAATTATGAACTGAGGCCTAAATTTGGGGACTTTTCTCAGCATTTCATTTTTGTCACACTTGTAGGCCTAGATCTAGATCTAGTTCTTTGAGTGCCAACTGAACACAGATAAACGGTTAAAATAATACTAGATCTAGATGTAGATCTACTTATAGATCTTGATCCACGTCAATAAAGAAAGTCTAATAAACTGCAGTGCGGTATAACAAAGTTTACACAATTCTTGTCTACTTACTGCATAAACTGGACTGACACCACCGTCCTCCATGATGCTTCCGACTTCAAGCCAGACAGAGCCCGTAAAAGTACTAAAAGATGAGCCGACTTTCATACCCACAGTTATACACACGACTTCAACTTGACACTGTAGTTACTTGGACAGGCCAGTTTTCGGCATACACTCGCGGTGTGTATAACGCTGTGTATGAAAACCAGGAAATTGCGCCGTTGTAAGGACCACATCAAATCCGTACAAAATTTTGTCACGTGATCTAAAAAAGGGCGGGAAACACGGTTTTGACCTCAAAACATTATGTGGACGTCCACTTAACGGGGTATGTCCACTTAACGTGAGTGTGCAAACATGAAATTGTCCTCTTAACGTAGCGAAAACAAGAACACACACACACACACACACACAACACATTCCTCTTTCAACGTTTGCAAAAAAAAAAAAAAAACCAAAACACAAAAAAAGAAACTTTCATTCCTCCTCTACTGTTTGCAAAATAATAATAATAATAAAATTTAAAAAATGAACAAAACGAATAACGGCAAAACTATAAACCATCTCAGTGGTGCTCTTCATTGTCCTTCATATGACTAATGGTGGCGGTCGAAAATCATGACAAAGTCATATACCGCTGAAAAAGGAACGCAACAAAGTTACACATTGCAAACTACGTTCGTTACACCACCTCTTCTCCCAGAGATAGCAAATGCCAACCAGACCACGAGAGACCACAAACATGAAAGCAAAATAGACTCTCGCAACAACAAGGCCTGTGTCACAATTCAAATACTTGTCCACTCTCATATCATTTGACAATGATTTCATGGACAATAATAATACAGAATTCATAGGGAAATTAGCATGAGAACAATTCAACATATTTTTATTATGAAATAAAAGCCTAATATGCTTAAAATTTAGAAATAAACATCGACCTAGTACCTTTTAATCGTTGTCTAAACACTGTGTACGAAAGGAAATAATAACAAATGGCCTTCTAATGGAGTGAAGACATATCTAATTACATAATTGTTGGGATTTTGTTGGTATTTACAACATTAGCCGAAATATTCTGGGACTGGTGCAGCACGGTAGATCAGCCCTAGCTGCAGCATGGAAATTACATGAACAAATTTATAAACGAACATTGTGCAAACCCAATTTATTCAGAAAGTCTGAACTGAACGTTCAGAAATCATACTTCTCCAATATTTTTAAAAGAGCATATTAATGTGAAAAACTTTAGCATTGAAGTATCCAGAATCACATAGAAAATATGTATGCAGCGACATATAAACAAAAAACAAAACAACAACACTATATTGCATGAAACAATACGAATGATCAACCGTGCAGGTCACAGTACCTTTGTTATATCAACTCCCTTTCCCAACAGTTTCCCATCCACCCCCTCAAACATTCAACCGCCTCCCCCCCCCCCCCCCCCCCCCAAATATTGAGATTGTCATGGAACATTACTTTACTAAACAAGAGGACTCTTTCAAGACATACATGAAAATCATTAATATAATGCAACCTAAAACAAATTACAGATTATATTTTTATACATACAAAATATTAAGGTATAAAATAGTAAACCTAGTAATTTGCAGATTTCACAGCAATACCATGCCACACATCCTTACGAATATTATAAGCTGGTAATTTCGCACAAACGAACATTATTTACATGTCATTACATTAATATGTTTTATTACGAATTTTCACACAAAAGAGCTGTAGGAATAATTTAAAATACTTGTTCATAGGAGGAACTGCCAGTGCATTGTATACTTCTTCACATGGGAACAAAAAAAAAACAAAACAAACACAAAACAACCAAAAAACCCAACAATTTGAACACTGAACTTTTGCCACCATAAAGATTTCCATTTTTTTGGCCCCAAGGCAAATACGCCAACACACATTAATTAGAATGTCAACAGTTAATTGAGATAATTACGGCAAACCACTGGTTAAAACAACCACTCTTCGCATTCACTCACAGAGGAATGAATTGTCTAAAAATCGTGTTATTGCAAACTTGTGGAAGAAGTTGCTGTCCACACCCCAGTAGAACGGCTATGTCAAGCACAAAATTGAGTTAAACCTTTACTTATAGTGAGTGTTATATTTATGCAATGACAGTGTAGAAAAAAACAACAACAAACAATAAGCATACAATCTACTGCACCTTTTGTGACAAATGATTTTTTAGGTGGATAGAAGGAAAGATGAAAAGATGAAGGGAATTCACTGAAGTAATGATAAGTGAAGGTAAAAGTTTGGAAAATTACACTGAAGTTTCAAGTGAAAGTTCACGTGGCAGTTACGTATTACCTAAAACTGACACAAATACAAATTTTTATTCAAAATTTGTCAAAGGGAGCAGCTGTTTCCCTATGTCAAACTTGGTGAGTGAATGCTTGGTAATGGGAGAAAAACTTCTCAATTCCTCTAAACAACAAAAAAACAACAAAATAAAAGGGAACCCGAAGAAAAGGGTAAAATGAACAGATTGCTAGTCATCAGGATTTCTCAGCATGAAGTTGACACTCTTGGGAGAACGTTCAGCCCATCATAATTTTCAATATTGTTTTCCATTTTTACACGGTAGAAGGCACTATAGTTTCAAAATGATGTTTTGGAACTCCGCTGTCCTATTTGTTATACTCCTTATATCGAGCAGAAAAAGCCTCATAACCCGTCCCCGACTCGTTACAACGTTCCTGTCTCATATTGAAATCATTCATCATCTGCGTATCGCATTTACTTCTGGTCAAAGGAACAGTGCTTTGATCGGAGCAAGGAATGGAGTAGATGGGTCAAGGCCCGGAGCAGATAGTCATCGAAATGTAATTTAGCTGTCAGAAATGAAGTTAGATCTCGCTACCTTCAGAATAGATATTGAGCCATGAAGAGGTACATTGCACTGTACATTATACTGCGCCTATATCGACACCCAGAGAGTAAAACTTATGAGAAAACAAAAATGGAGAAAGAAAAGGGTTTGACCCTGGACAGTCAATTTGCAGTTAATCTGGCCTCTATGAAATTGATCCTCCAAGTCTCTGCTGTAAAGGTTGGACAAGACATCCAGCGGACCACGTTACTTGTTCTATGAACATTCAAGGCTGGCAATATGTAATTTAGAGAGATTTTTATTTTTACTTCCAATTCATTATCTTCAATATCCATATTTCCTTCCTCTTTTTTTTTTCCTCACTTTTTCCTGCACCACGCCCACACTCCATCCCCCATCACCCCAAACAGATCGGTCATACTTTCATGAAACAGGAACAAAACTTTTCCATTCCATGAATCGGTAAAGGGGAAAACCATAAGCACAACGACATTGACATCAAAGAGCAATGACAACAGACCAGCGCCCACAACTAATTTTCTCGAGGACAAGAAACTGTGTTGCGGTCTGTCTCATTGCCACACCATTGGTGAGACAAGGGCATGCGTCGATCTGGTGCCAACTCGGGGGTCACAGTAATCAGTAAGCAATAAGGCCAGTATACTCAGTTGTACAACGGAATTGGGGCTCTCCCTCCCCGTCGGCATCCGCTATTGGAAGGTCGTTAACTTCCTTAACGGCCTCATTGTGATGTGACAAAAATGGCAAGAACGGTGTCGAGGAAATCGTCTCCATGGCCAAGTGGTGTGGCGTTACTCACGAACAATTTAAGCAACGATCTCAGTGTCTTCTCTCGGTGTCATTGGATAACGGAAGCCAAGTAACGTCTGAAATGTAATTACTTGTTAGTTTTCGCTCCAGTCGCGCAGTAACAGGTTGGGCAAGGAACTTCTTCGTTCATACAATGGAAACTGAAACGTTCGCCAGTTCAGATTTGAGTTTAATGTAACGGCTGTACTTTCACTGGTATTTAAAATGGCATCCGTAACTGTTTTGATGCAATGATAAAGGTTTCTTTATGATGTTGCACTTGCGAGAGAAATATATCCGACTGCGTTCCAGCTCTGAGAGGTCCATTAAACCTGATCGTTAGTACCCTTGTGAACTAATTCTGCCTCAAGATGCCAACATTAAAGCGAGCCACACAAACCAGGCGCTGCTTTCAGAATATCTGCACGACTCATCTAGTTCGTAGGTCCTCTTCACAGGGCCAGAAATGCTACTGAATTTCCCTCATGAATAATTTTGTAACAAAAAACAACAAAGAAAACGATATCAAATTGTTGTGACCTAAGAATAACAGCACAGACTGACAATACAAGACAAATATCGCCAGCAGAATGCCAGAAACTGTTCGATATTCGTCATGAACATGAGACATTCCTCGAAGCTTTATTTTGGTTACGCAGTATTCTGGATTTTCTCAGACTCCTTCCCATTTGATGGCTACAACTGAAAAGCGATCAAAGACACATTTTTTCTTTGCTGAGAAAACTGAAATTGAAAATCCCAAAACGCCCCCGTTCTTTCATTGTTTGCGTTCTGAAAGAGCGCGCTTTTCTTGGGACTGTGATGTTTGTCCATTATGACATTTCCTGAGATGAAGCATTTGCATTACGCCTACAAGACCCCAGTGCAATTAACCAAAGCTTTAAACTATTTGAACGTTTTTCCACCGTGATCGTCATTTGTGAAGGATTTTATTGTGTATATCGTTTCGTCATTTGTGAAGGATTTTACTGTGTATATCGTGCGTTTACATTGGCTAATATTGACTACGTGCCGAAACAAAAACACTGCATCGCAGCCAAGCATTGTAAACAGCTACCGAGATACGTGGGCTGATTTAGGAAGTAAAACACAAATACCAAAAAAAAAAAAAAAATATGCTCTGCTTTACTTAATGCTGTACTGATCCCGGCAAAAATCGGTCTCAGATTTTGCGGTTGAAGTTTTATTATCAGTACTGAAAATATACATCTCGATTATTTATTATAATCTTAAACCTTCACAGATTCATTACTTTTGTGCGACACCGCTAATTATTTTACACGTATTTCCTATTCATTTAATATGGGGAGTTAGTGACAACATGCAAAGTTGTGGTTTGATGGACAAGGTCTAACACTTGCACTATCTGGCGAAAATGATTATGAACATTCAGATGATAACTAAAAAAAAAAAAAAACCAGATGGAAAATTACAAAGTTAAGTGAAATTCCACACTTTCAGCCATCTTCTTCTTCTTCTTCTCATGGAGTTGATTCGTCTATTTACTCAGACGATTCCTCAACTGCACCATGTGCGACTCGACGCCACTGCTCTGAGGCTAAAACAGGCTAAAACAGCATATATATTAAGACCATTTAAAATATATCGTGGTGTAAATTCTTTTGTTATATACATATCTCTGGTTAAAAATATCTCTTGGCACCAAGATTGTGCACAAAAATAGACCCGCACTTTAAATACAATGGTAGCTGCAACGGATAATTATGTTCTTCAATTCATTGCCAAAAGCCGTTGCAGACGATAGTTTTTGGACTTCTGCCGGGAGGTTGTTCCACATCCTGATGACACTAGGGTAAAAAGAGTAAAGATGGCTGTTAATCCGTGAGCTTGGGATGTTATATTTTATGTTATTCTTTCTGTTGCCTCTGGTGTTAATGGTGAGGTGGTTCAATGGGATATGGGTATTTCCTTCCCTGCCCTTGTAAAATAGTTTTACTTTGTTTTTTGCTCTTCTTTCTTCTAGTGGTGTCCACTCGAGGTCTCTCATCATTTTATTGACACTACTACTTCTAGCATACTCATTTGTCACAAAGCGAGTAGCTATCCTCTGGACCCTTTCCAGTTGTTCTATATTTATCGACAATGGAGGTCCCAGACACTGCAGCCATACTCTAGGGAGGGCCTCACGAAGGTGTTATAGCATTTTTCTTTTACTTTCCTATCACAGTTAGAGATGTTCCTTTTCAGAAATGCTAGTATACCGTTTGCTTTGTTACATGTGCTATTAATATGTTGGTTCCATGTAAGTTTTCTGTCCAATGTAACTCCTAAATATTTAGCCTCATCTGTTTCACTCAATTTCTCGCCATGTATAAAGTAGTCTGAGGTGATGTTGTGATGTTCATTTGAAATTCTCAGGACTTGGCATTTATTGGGGTGGAATTCCATACGCCAGTCCCTCTCCCATTCTAGTAGGCTGTCCAAATCTTTCTGTAAAATTTCCGTATCTTCTTTTGAATTTATTGTTCTATAGAGGAGGCTATCATCGGCAAACAGTCGTAATTTAGTGCCTGGAGAGATCTTACTTGGCATATCGTTAATATAAACTAAAAATAGCAAGGGGCCCATTACAGTACCCTGAGGTACTCCCGAGAGAACAGATGCAGGATTGGATGACTTTCCGTCAACGACTACTATTTGTGTTCTGTTTTCTAAAAAAGACTTAATCCACTTCAAAGTACTGTTTCTAACTCCATAATGGTTTAGTTTAGTCAAAAGACTGGCATGGTGCACTTTATCGAAGGCCTTACTGAAATCTAGTAAAATGGTGTCCGTCTGTCTGGTATTATTCAAGTTATTAACGAAATCGTTGCAAGTTGTGATCAGCTGGGACTCACACGACCTGTATTTTCTAAAACCATGCTGTACATGTGTTAAAACTGAGTGTCTATCGAGATGCTTCATGATGCTGGTGTGCAAGATATGCTCTAAAAGCTTACAAGATATTGATGTCAGGGAGACTGGTCTATAATTTTCAGGACTAGCCCTATTTCCTTTCTTAAAAATGGGTACAACATTTGCTTTTTTCCAGTCTTCCGGTATTTTTCCTTGTTCAATTGAAGCTCTAAACAACAAAGTGTAAACGGGGCCAATTTCCTTGGCACAAAGTTTCAGTAATTTGGCGGTAATTCCATCAGGCCCTGTAGCTTTATTTTCATTAAGGTTTTCCAAAAGTTTCATTACTCCATTTTCTGTAACAAATATTTCATCCATATCCGGCAGTTTGGCACCACTCAGCTCACCCGAGTAGACACCCCCTGGGTCAGAAAAGACCTTACAAAATTGAGTATTTAAAATATTGGCTCTTTTTTGGGCATCTTGCTGTGGGTGTCCTCTCTCATCGTTCAGTGCGGCTACTCCTAAGTTTTCTTTATTTTACTTTTCACATATCTCCATAGTTTTTTGCTGTTATCACTTGTATCACTTATCATCTCATGGACATAATTATTATGAGCTTTCCGGCATTCTTTCTGGGTCAATCTTTTGATTTCTAGATATTTTTTTTTTACTCGTTCGGAGTTGCACTGTTTCATTTTTTTGAACCATTTATATTTTTTCCCGACTAATCGTTTCGTTAAAGTATTTATCCAGGGTTGATGAATTTTCGTGGATGACATTTTTGTTGTAACATTTTCCATGATCGTATTCAGATTTAACTTGGATACAGTCCCAAAGTTTGTTTACGTCCGTTTTTGAAGAGTGGTATTTCATGAAAAAACTGCCAAAAGTTGCTGCCTCTCTTTTCAGTATATTTTCGTCCGTCTGATTCCATAGGTAAATCTGTCGCCTAATAGGTCTTTTTTTAAAGGGTTTCAGTTCTGAATCGATTTGAACTATGTCATGGTCTCCTAGGCCAGGGAGAATTTTGAGCTCTCTTGTAAGGTTAGGGAAATTAGTAAAAAATAGGTCTAACAGTGCATCTCCTCGAGTGGTTTCTTTTACTGCTTGCTCTAGGCCTATATCCGCAACGCTATCTAAAAATAAGTCATTTATTTCTTTTAAATTTTGGCAACTCTTCACGTTACCTTCTTCCCAGTTTATGTCAGGTAAATTGAAGTCTCCTCCTATCCAGATGGTAGCCTTTTTGTTCTTTTGGTAGGCACTGAGAAGTTCATCACAGATGTTCTTACTAGTTTCCAGGTCACTACTAGGGGGTCGATAGACTGCACCCACAACGAGAGGAGGTTTACCCTTCACGCTAATCTTACAGAAGACAGTTTCTGCTGCTTCCTCACTAGGTATTTTTTCACTGACTAAATTTTTCTTCACTGCTATCAAGACCCCACCTCCCCTTCTCTTCTTCCTATCGTTTCTGTAGATTTCGTAATCATCGCTGATTGAAATTTCACTGGTTTTTATATTTTCATTTAGCCACGTTTCTGTTCCGATGATTACATCGGATTTAGTTTCATTCAAAAATGAGCTCAGTTCTTCTTTCTTGTTCCAAATGCTCTGAAAATTTATAACCTGGGTTCTAAACATAGTTTTCTCTTTGGCTGGCTCTTTTTTCTTGGATTTGGGGTGTGGAGTTGACGAACATTTTGGTTCAAAATCTTCCTTATTACGTACACGCACAGTCTGTGGACACAGAAAACTGTCAGACCGGCCTATCGTTTCGTAATATCCTCTACCCAACAGTTTAAAGCAATTGCAAACTTTGGAAAATGAGTAACATCTTTCTTCTTTCTGAAGGCCATCTATAAATACAGAACAAAAATGGGGGTGGGGGTGGGGAGGAAGGGGGAAGACGGAGAGAGAGAGGGAGAGGGAGACAGAGAGAGGGACAGAGAGAGAGAGACACACACAGAGAGAAAGAGAGAGAGAGAGAGAGAGAGAGGGGGGGGTGTTGAGAGAGAAATGGCTCAATTTGAGTCTCAATTTGTGCTGTGCTGTTTTGCAAATGCATCACAAAAATGCACCACTCCTGTTCTGGAAATGTGACACCCTAAAAACAGAGAATTAAGTTAAAAATAACAATAACAAATCGACATTTTTATTTCCCGACAACAGAAGTACACTTTTGCTTCTAGGGGAATATGGTTGCCGTTGCTGCAGTGAATAAGTCAGTGAATTTCTCTCAAAGAAGGGCAGTTTGAAAACACCACAGAGGTTACAGAATCTTACTATCTTTTTGCACAGAAACTGCCTGTTCGAACTTCATTTTCACAAAGTTCCAAAGCTTAAAGCAGCTGCATATATTTGTATAAGTTTATCGATCTCTGATTTAAAAAAAAATCATTATTTGACGCATTGAGAACTTTACTGAAAGATATTTCCATTTCATATCGCCTAGTATTCAGGCAAAGATGAATGAAGAATACAAGCAATGTCAACAGCAGCAGCAACAACAACGTAATTCAAATTACAAATACAAAGACACTTGTCAGTTCCTAGAATTTAAATCTTAAATATGGAAAATCCATGCCAGTGATTGTCACATTGAGACTGCCTGAAAAGGAATATTTACATCTTTTGTAACATAAAACATGGATCAGGGTGTGACTATTCCGATTTATCCTTAGGCTTCAGTTTTGCTGTCAGTTACATATGCAAATGTCTAGTAATAATTCTTTTGGGCACACAAAACCCCCCAAAAAACTCGGCTAATGCCTAAGAAACAGCTGTGGTGTTTTTTTTTTTTTTTGTATTGAGCCGTTTATTCCTTAAAACTGGATCCAGCCGTACTGCATTCAATATGCATAGTTCAGAAATAGCCTGCCAAACGCACAAAATCGAATTTAAGGGACGCATATTGCCGAGACATTGTATTTGCAAACGCGCATATTTATGCTCACCAGCTCGTAGAATGTTTGGGGGTAAATCACAGCTGATCACATGAAGTTCCTTGATTTATTTTCGCCCGACCCCATGGGAAAAATACTGAATCTAAGAAGTTAGTTGGAGGTTTCTGACAGCAAAATTTCTCTCACCAACAAATCTTATAATATTGTGAGATGACATAAAATAGATTACATTTCCCGTTTTACTGTAATCGTGTAAACAAATACTTTGAATGTAAAGATCAGTCAATTTCAATTACTGTACTCACCGAGCGTGAAGCAGCGGGCTGGTGTTAACTGAACCTATTTAGAGCGTATGTAGTAATATTATTATGTCAACACCCATCCAAAATTGCCCGGAGTATTTATTATCCTGAATCATAGGCCGATGGATTTCTGCAAAGAGCATTGTTAGTAAACTGGAATGGAAACTTTCTTTCTTTCTTTTTTTGTTAAATAATTTCTTATCCTAAATAAGGAAAAACACGCACAAACGAAATTAATGGAATTAGAACTGTTTAAAGGGAAAAAAGGGAAAGCATCCAAATTTTGCAGGCAGCAGCAGAAGAGTTCTTCTGTCTTACTGGCTGCAGTCACTCAACAGAACGAAAAAAAGCAAGTAATTTTCGCGAAATCTTCAAAATGCATGTAGTTTGCTGTGGTCTACTTAAAAAAAATCAGGATGGGCAGTCTCTCCAATTCAACGTACTTAAGAGCACTAAAGTATAAATGGTTTAAACTGTCGATGTAATACATTTCCAAACGATCCTAATTTGGGACAGAATTCCTTGAAATAACAACAACAACCAAGCCATTAAAATCGATAGGCAGTGAGTCTCAGTAGGATTTGATGTCATAAGACGATGGTAAAAAAAAAAAAAAATGCATTTGCGGAGTCCCACGGATTTGAACAGATACGAGGTAAGGTAGCCTAAGGGTGACCACAGAAAGGCCACCTAATAAGTCGGCGCCTATAGGTCGGAGCTTTCGGTTACCACCTTAGCGCCTATGCTACACATAAAGGCCGCCTACAGTTTCGGCGCATTGCGCCTGGTAGGTTTTAGTTGTAGTTTTTTTCTGCTCACACTACTCACTGCACCACGTGGAATTGTGCAGAGTGAAACTGAGCTAACCAGATGCTCGCTTTAAACATTTTGAATTATCATGTGACCACAGAAAGGCCACCTAATAAGTCGGCGCCTATAGGTCGGAGCTTTCGGCTATGCTACACATAAAGGCCGCCTACAATTTCGGTGCATTGCCCCCGGTAGGTTTTATTATTGTACATTTTTTCTGCACACACTACTCACTGCACCACGTGGAATTGTGCCGAGTGAAACTGAGCTGACCAGATGCTCGCTTTAAACATCTTTAATTATCATGTCTTTAAAACGATTAAAATTTTTAAAAGATTGTTCTTTTTCAAAATAAACAAATTCTGCTCGGTGACCTTGTTAATTTGAGGTCGCTGAATCCAAATCTTCAATCAAATTTCCTCTATCGGGACGGGACGTCCAGAAATGGTTTGGTCAGTAGAAAATCGCCCCGCTCACCGTAAATGAGTATGACTCATCACACCTTCCTGTCGCTCGACGGTCTTGCCCATCACCGTGTCACGGGATCGGTATCTATCGGCGCAATAGGAATGTATTTTGGATTCCGATAAAAAAAAGTCGGCACCTACGGTGCTGAAACGAACCGAATGTAGGTGGGCTCTATGTGCAGTTATTGAAATTATATAGTACAATTCTTCTCACCTAAGGCGCCTAGAGGCTCGGTGACCGAATTCGGTGGCCTTTGTGTGGCTACCCTTGTGCTTTAGGTGAGAAGAATTGCACTATATAGGCGGACCGAATCTAGGCGGGCTCTATGTGCAGTTATTGAAATTATATAGTACAATTCTTCTCACCTAAGGCGCCTAGTGGCTCGGTGACCGAATTCGGTGGCCTTTGTGTGGCTACCCATACAAAGGCCACCGAATTCGGTCACCGAGCCACTAGGCGCTGTAGGTGAGAAGAACTGCACTACATAAACGGACCGAATCTAGGTGGGCTCTGTGTGCAGTTGTTGAAATTATATAGTGCAATTCTTCTCACCTAAAGCGCCTAGTGGCTCGGTGACCGAATTCGGTGGCCTTTGTGTGGCTACCCTTAGGTTACAAAAAGAACAAGCACTTTTTTTAGCAGTTTAACGACCAAGTGAGGTCCAGCGTTGTAAAGTGAGAGGTCCTTGTCTAATGTTTGTAGTAAAAAGATTCATGAGTATAGAACAGCTTTAATGTTTTTGAAAAAATGCTTTGGTGTATTACCTTCACTAATAGTGCTGAGCAAATTGTTCATTAATAGTGCTGAACAAATTACTTCACAGTGGCTCACACACTGTAATGCTGGACCTCACGTGATATTCAGGTTATTAAAAAATAATAATGTCCTTGTAACTTTTCAAATGCGTGTTCAAACCCATAGAGATCAGCCATTACAGCAGTCGCAACAACCGCCAGACCCTTATTAAACCATGGTACATGCATCTAAATAATGGCAATTTTCTTATGATGTGAAAATAATGACATAAAGCAAAATGAACTACAACAAAACACTGTGCATCAGGAACATTATAATAATAAAAAAAAGCATGACGTACCTATTGTACTACCGTCCTGTACACACCTATCATCCCACAAGAATCGGCATTTCATTTTTTTAAATTGAATTTAACACCTGGTGTCACGTGATAAAATGTCACCAAATATGAATACTCCGGATTCTCCTAATTACAAAAAAAAAAAAAATTTTGTCTCACTACAAATGGGGGGGGGGGGGGGGGGAGGGGACATGATTTAGTGAATCTTACCACGATTCGTCAAATCTGAATCAAATTCATATGATGAAGGACACAATCAACGTGTACTCATGGGGGTGGAGTGCATGCGGTTAGTAACCACTTTAATTCACACCATAAATAGAAGTCTATATTTTGGGTCGGTTCTTGGATGGCGAATTACGGGTGGGAGTAGCTAAGGAAATGGCCAACAACAAAAGTGAACAAACGCAAGAGTCCTGTGGGCTGTAAGATCAACGTTACTATTCGGAAACTTTAGCAGTGCTCTTCTTAATCTAAATTCTCTTTCAGTTCCGTAACAGTACGGCATGGGCAGTTCTACTAAATGTCATAACGGATGCAACACAACACATTTGTTATTCATTCATGTAACAGAAGAAACATTCTGAGGGTGACATACTGTTTTATCAATTATTATTTGTCTATATCACCAGCTTTCTTCCTAATTACAATGCCATTCTATGAAAACTTAGCATTTCAAATGCACCAAACAACATCTGTATGTTGTTATCGTTTTATCATATTGAAATAACATACACTCACAATATTTAAAGGGCATTGTGCGTCTGACAAATGAACAAATCTGTTTGGACTCTTGCTTCTCTTGACATTTGCTAAAACTGCAAAGCTCCTGTTGTCCTGTTCTTGAAAGGGGTCACTTAAAAACAGACATTTAAGATTTAAGCAATCCCCTTTGATATAAGACACTCATAATCCAGAGAAATGACAAGTCTTACACATAAGAGGAAGGACGAGCTTTTCATTGGAAGTCCATTTACCGCCTTCACAGAGGGCATTTTTCATACATCCATAAATCCTATTCTTATTATATATAATATTGTAAAGACTAGATGGAACCCACGAAATTCCACAACACATGTCTCATGAGACAGGATTCCTGATCTTCTCTGGCAGTGTAACCAGTTCGAGGTCTTTGTTTGGTTGAACATTTTATAGGCTTTCAGGCAAATAAACACGTTTGACAACAGAAAGGGTTGGGGCATTCATGTTTTCATGATTTACCAAAATCTCTGTCTGTTGCGTCATTCACGTGTGAATACACAGAGCGTCCTGCGTAACTAGCCCCATTTTCTGTGACTTCAGATATTTTACTGAGTTCTGGGACGTATTCAACGTCCTTGGCGAAAGCTTTATCTTTGCTACTTTCCATGGGTGACGATGGCTCGATTCTGCGTGATCCATCACAGAAAATACCCGTGAATTCGACCATCTGAGTGGAGGATTGTCTTCGGCTATTGGACAGGGTATTTCCTGAGCCGTTCCCGAATTTGGAGAAAAAGCGACGGCTCCCTATTGAAGCTGAAGATTCTTTTCTCATGTTTTCATCTCCGCACAGACAACAACAAAGCCACCCACGCAAACCGTTGAACATGGAAGCGTAACCTTCTCTAAATTTTGGGTTCATCCACCAATAGATGAAAGGGTTGTAGGCACAGCTACTCATTGCCAGCCAATGGGCGGAGATCCACACCACACGCATGTAACGCGCTGACCAAATTGTGGGGTCCACGTCAGAGACAATAGTGATGACGTGAAGAGGTAGCCAACAGATCCCGTAAATGCCAACCACAGTAATCATCATTTTGATCACCTGTAGGAAGAGACAAAAAGTTCACAGAAATTAGATTTAACTTATCGATAAATGACACTCATAACATAATGTTCTGAATAATTTTTTAATCACCATCATTTCAACGAGTCAAGCTGCTCGTTAACGGCACTGGACAATGCTCAATAGACCATTTTTGAGTCTTGACTTTATACTCTTCTGTAAAAGGATACTCGGTAACAAGTGCAAACCTCATTAAATCTGTGAAGAGACGGTAAAGAATTAAACATTATACATGACGTCTCACGGTTTTATTTAAACCATTTTATTCCTTTGCCAAAGCCGCCGGCGTGTGTACACCTTCCAATAAATAAAAAAAATAAAAAATGGCTGTGATAGCAAAGAGAAAGATGTCGTTTATTACTGTGTTAGTTGCCAGTCTGTATGCCCTTTCTGTCTGTCTCTCTGTCCGTTTCAGTGTGAGCATCTCCTGTCTGTCTGAGTTACAATGTGATACTGCCACATTCGCATACCTGACTGTAAGCAGCCGAAATCAATCTTGACCTTTGTCACATTGCTCGGTTAATTTGAACAAACATAAATAAAATAGTTTTTTTAAAGTGCATTTGTATTTTTGGGTTGGAGATGTCAGCGTTTATAAATGTCACAAGTTACAGCTAGACGCAAATTACATGATAACAAATACCTTTACCGGAAACAAAAGACTGGTGAAGACAAAAAAACAACAACAAAAAACTAAAAAAAAACAAAAAAACTCAATATCGTCATTCTTGACGAATACTATTTTAAATGTTAAAAAAATTACAAGCTTTTCATTATGCTGATGACGAAAAAAAAAATAATTATGAGGCAGGTGAAAACGTGACAACAGGAAAAAAGAAGACAATAATATGATTAAGATACCATGTAAAGATTGTTTGTTTCCCGAAATAGAACAATTTTATATCCCAGACCAATGAAAGAAATATGAACCCACCATCTAAATCTCACATAATAAAAAGACAACACCGAACAGTAAAGTGTCATGGAGATCTCATTTCTGCATCGATTCAATTGAAATTTTCAGTGCAGTTTACTTCCAGACTGAAAAAGATTCTTTGAAAGTATTGTCTACGAATTTACAAAAGAAAAAAAAAATTAAAATTGTTTTCTGGTGGCCCATGTTTAAAAAAACAACACACCATAAAGCCCAGAATGATGCTGACTTACTAAATCTCGCGTCTAGCTCAGTGTTTCTGAAACTTTTTTTTCGTCCCACTCCACAATTTAAAAAAAAAAAAAAAAACGGGTACTCCATAATGACTCATTTATTGTACAGTACATACAAAAGGTTTTTAAAAATATTTCCTGGCCTCACCAAAATATTGCATCAAGAGAAACACTGGTCCAAACGATTACAGATTAGCCATTAACATGTCTTCAAAAATGTTATTTCTGGTGTTCACAGTGAAATTCAAATTACGCCCGTCTTTGATTTCTTTCTTTCTTTCTCATTCTCGTCACTCATCTCCTATATAAAAATACAAGAAACCCCTTTTGTTATCAGTAGGCTCGAAACTACCAGTAGTCAATGAATAAAGAATTAGAAAAATCATTATTAACAGACAAGATCTTCTATTATCTAGCAAAAATCCTCAGATTTGAAACACAACAGACAAACTGACAGCAGACAAACGTGCCAACGAATCAACGCCCTTTACTAATTGGACAGACAGACCGATACAAAGGAGTAGGTCAGCCTGGGATAATAGCTTCACACAGACGGAGTGACAGACAAAAAGAGAAGAAAAGTACCGTCACCTGCCGCTCATTATTCTGATGCTTATCAATTCACAATGAAAAAAGGAAGAAGCATCACTTCCTGGTCACTCGCAAAAACACCACGAAGCGATGGAAAAAGGAATACAACAACAATACAGAGTGTAACAGAAAGTGTAAAGATATTTTAACTCAGTTGGGGGACTTAACTGAATATTCCCACTATTTAGTTTTATATTGTCATAAATTTAATTATCTCGTCCACGAATACCATTTCCTGTTACGCAAGTAAAACAAATTCAAGCCCACAAGTCCACGAATTCACCACTTAACATTCGATGCTGAAGGTTTGACTACTTGGCAAGTGGGATTGACAGTTTCTCTCTCTCTCATCTTTCTGTCTCTCTCTCTCTCTTTCTGTCTCTCTCTCTCTCTCTGTCTCTCTCCTCTCTCTTGGTTCTTCTTTCTTCCTCTGTATTTGATGATGCAGGGCTGTCCATATAGTTTTGAAATAAGGCTAAAAGGACACCGAGTCAAGTCTGTTTTGCTAAGGGATTTAATGTAAGATGTGGTGTTACAGAATTAAATGGGACCTCGCTCATCGGAGAAGTGAAACTAGTCTGTTTCGCCAGTTGATTGAAAGGATGTTCAACTCTGGCTCTGAGTCAAACCCACACTGAGTAATCTGTTTTGCTCACCTCTTAAGCTCATAAACCGACTAGCCCGAATTTGTCTTGCTGCAGGTTTTCGACTTTCAAACTAAATAATTGTTAGTGCTCGAAAGACATGAAAGAGCCCCAAGTGGCCATTCCTTAGGGTCATTCACCGAGTTATTGCTCCTGTTTCATGCTTAGATGTGGACAGATCCAAGGCAAGTGCTGGTGGTCCATGCCCCATAAAGGGAGCATTTCTACGCAGCCTGTGTCTGGATATGATGATATTTCGCGACTGATTTCACGCGCGTAAGCAAAGCTGATACGCTTAATCAGAGAGCATTAGGGAAATCAATGTGTAAAGTCCAGGAAGCTTTGGACATATTTCCTGTCCTGGTCTCCTAAAACCAATCACTTTCAGGGAATTCCCCTGTCCACCCGCTCATCCTCCTGTCGGTAATGAAGGCAGAATTGAGAGCGTGAGGAATTAATTGTAGGGGATTTGTGAATTGTGAAGCTACGTAACGATGTTAAGTCAAATTCCAATCAGTAGTGCAGCAAGAGCCGTATATTTCTGTGGCCAAATCATTTCGGCTAGATCAAAGCCCACTTTACGTTACAAAGTTATGAAGAATATTAAAAGAACGTAAATAACAGGTATATAAAGCATTTACAAAATAAATAACTAAAAAACAGCATCACTACTGACAAAGAATTCGACTCAAGTCTGTTTTGCCTCGATTTTATGGACTCGGGAGTTAACCAGGCCCTTTTATGCTAGTCAGACTGAAACAACCGTTGGCATTAAATCAATAGAAATTTTATTACCTAAGGAAATATTTTGTATTTTGTATACTTCTTTAATCCCATTTGGGAAATTTGCCTCGGTGTCACCGCAGCCCAGTTAAAACTGGAGCAAACACGTCATCGCCACAGTGCAGCACCGGTCGGCGGTTTTTTTTCGGGGGGGCAGCATCCTTGTTCGGCCTGCTCTTCCCGATGTGCAACTGCCAAAGTATCTTTAGCGTGCGCAACGTGCACACGGGCCCTATGAGTTTTTCGTCCTTACCCGAGAAGACTTGGTGCTAGATCCTTTCCACCATAGGAGCAGGGACAGGAAAATATGAGAAAAATTCCAAAATTCCAACGTGCCTGCACCGACTGGGATTCGAACCTGGCACCTTCGGCATGAGAGGCGAGCACCTCGCCTCTAGACCACAGTGTCCCCAAGGATTTCCTTCTTCATTTGATTGCAATTCATAAAGAAAGTTAGCACCATAAATTGATTCATTAATCACCACAGTAAAAGTATTTTGGTGAAAAAAAAAAAAGATTAGATGTCAATTCAAAATGGGGGCGGAATTGCGCTAGAGTGAAGAATGTGGCCTGGAACTCTAAGAACCACAGATATAAATAAATTAACTTTGGACAATTAGCAGTCTCCAAATAGAAAAATACTTAACAAACAAAACGAGATGAAGTCAGACGCGGACAGAACAGATGACTTGATACTCGTTAACTTATCGTCCCCATCACTTATATAAAAAACATTATCACCGGCTTAAAAAGTTGTGAGAAAATGAAGACATAATTATTTTAATTAGAAATTCAATATCTTTGTCACGAGTGGAGTGAGCGATAGTTAATAATTACGGGGGGAGAGGAGAGTAAAATTAACGCACGGAGACAAGTGAGAAAGTCGTGCATGTCATGAGTGGGGGGTCTGAAGGAGGCGAAAGCGCTGTGTAACTATCACTGCAAGTTAGAAGGTCCTAGGGATCGGACCTGTGAATAATAGCCCATCGGGCAGAGATAAAAGGAAGCAGTCGAGAAGACTAGTGAGAGTCTTTCCAGTTATGACTGGTATGTAGAATGTTGATTGATTATTATGATTGATGTATTATATTATATTCGTCTTATTACCATGATGTGAATAAGTATATGTGAGGAATGTGGAAGTCCTTGATATTGGATATAGCAAGGTGCGCCATGAGCGATAGATGAAAGTGAGTTCATGGATTTGTAGCGCGAGTGAGTAGTGTGTACTCCGATGGAAGTGTGTTACCGTAAGATGTGTGGTGAGTGGAAGGTGAACTAGTGTGTGTACGTTTCATGGGTTGTAAGGAGAGGTGGAGTGAATAGAAATGGTAGGATATTATACCAATGTACTGTTATTCTTGTAGGTGTCGGGGACGGGCCGCAGAGCCACCTCGATGAGCACAGGGGATAGGCCAGCATAGGGCCGGAGGCCACACATAGGCCAGAAGTGAGGCTGTCAGTGCAGGACAGTAGAGGCACATAAAGTCGTGGCAGTCAGGCCACGGACAGGGACGTAGATATGAGAGTGAATGAGATACTATATTGTGCCCTGTTGATAGGCTCGTGAACTGATATTATGTTGTTGCCATGTTGATGGCTATGGAAATAATAATGTGTTATTGCCCTGCGGAGGTGCTAGGGGAGTGCTAAGGTGTATGACAATAGGAAGGTGATATTGAGAGACTGCGGTGCCAGTGAATCATTAATGTACTATTAAGACCCTGAGGGGAGAGGCTGAGGCCGAAGTGCCTTTAGGAGTAACTACCGGATTGTGGATCCGAGGGAGCGTGTGTGTGAGAATAAGGCCGTTGTACGGCAGTCATTTCAATAATATAATATATGTAATTGCGCTATTATATGTATAAGTATGTTTAATAAATGTGTGAGTCTGATGGATTGTTTTGTTAAGTGTTAAACTTGTTTGTTCGTGATTGTCGTCCTGTCATAAACTATTACATCTCCCAGTCTGGGATTTGTGACACTGGGGGCTCGTCCTGGTTACCTGTGGTCATTTTGACATTGTGTATTCGTTATATCTAGTTGTTTTTCTGTTGTGCTAGGAATTCGTGCTGTTGTCTTTGTTCGTGGGATGAATGGAAATTTCATGATGATATGATTTATGTATGTTTATGAATAATAATATGTATTGATGCATGTATTGCTATGAATAGGTATTAATGTGTATTTAAACTTTCCAGAGTGTGTGCGTGCAGCCTGAGGAGACAAGCGGCCAGAGCTCCGATTAACGGGAGGAGTTAAACTCAAAATTCGAAGTTAAGTGAAACTGAAATTTTGTGCCCTGGATCGGGGGCTGTTCCTTTAATCTGTCTTTTTCCCTGTTTTTGCTGTTGTTGGCGTTATAGGTTATACGGGCGGTGGCGCGGGTTTGCTGTGTTGAACTTAGTTTATCCTTTTAAAAAGGTGTGGTAAACTTTGGAACTTCGTTCATCACAGTGAACAGTTCTGTAGGGACCTGTATTTTTGTTTAGTTGTAGCGTTCTATCTTCCTCGTTGTTTTAGGAAGACGTTTCTCTTGTCCCTCTCTTCCCTATCTATAGATACGTTCTTTTTTTTCAGACTCTGTTCTTGTTCGTACCTTGTAGTGTAATCGGCGTAGTTAGGTTGCAGTTTTTTCCATTATATTCTCTTTTTTAGGTCTTTGTCCTAGTCTGGTTCGTTGTCCTTGACGTACTTGTGGTCCTTCTATTGAATTTCCTTATTCTTGTCTTTTCTACTCTTTTTTATTATTAATAGTGCAGTACATTTTATGAATATAGAATTAGTTGTGCTGTAAAGGTAAATTTCTGAATTGTATTGGATACAAGTAGGTGTGGTTATATCTGGTGTGATCTCAGGTCTCTGGTCGTGTTGTTAGTGATCATACCGACAGGTTAGCCGCTTTGGTAATACATACCATAACCATAAATCTGTGAAATGGCGGAACTCCAACAATTAATGAAGTTGGGTAAGGAACTTGGCCTTGAGGGAGAGGAGCTACGCGGCTGGATCAAAGAACAGCAGGCGGATTTGCGCGATGAGCGTGCTAAGGATAGAGAGCGAGAAAAAGAGGCTAAGGCTCAGCAACAAGAAAGAGAGGCTAAGGATAAGGAAGAGGAAAGGGAGTTTAAGTTAAAGGAGTTAGAAGATAAGCAGCAGGAGAGAGAGGCGCGAATAAGAATCGCCGAGTTAGAACTCAAGAAGAATACGCCAACGGAAACGGTTGAGCGGCAGGTACACAATAAAGGTGGCGTTAGGATTAAGCTCCCTACGTTCGACGACCGGAAGGACGACATAGACGCCTTCCTTTACAGGTTCGAACTGAACGCACAATTGCAATGGGGGGAAAATAAGGAATTATGGGCCACGTACCTGGCGTCGCTATTGCAGGGGCGAGCGTTAACCTACTTTAAAGAGCTACAGCGCGAAGACGTGCAAGACTACGATAAGCTGAAGGCTTTGCTGCTTCGCCGATTTGCGCGTACCGAGGAATATTTCCGGGAGCAGTTTAGGCGAGCACGTGCAGATACCAGGGAGGACTTTGCTGCCTTCGTCGCGAGACTAACGGAGTATTTCGCGAACTGGGTAGACTTGGCGCATGTGGGCACGGATTTTGCTAAACTGAAAGACTTAATGATCCGTGACCAGCTGTACGCTTCGTGCCACAAAGATCTGGTGGCTTTCCTGAAAGAGAACGAACCCGCGACGGTGCAGGAGGCGTCTAAGTTGGCGGAAGCATACCGTACGGCGCATCCGTCCAAACCAGTCGCCAGGGCGTACGTCCAAGATGCTGGGTACGTCGCCGTTGTCGAGGGGTCGCCGGCAGGACTTGGGGACAGGTCGCGTCAGCGTGGTGCCTATAGCGGGCAAGCCCAGGGGCAGCGTAGGGGCTATCGCCAATCACCGGCATATGGATCCGGTAAGTTTGACCGAGCAGGAGGGCTAGGTCGCGGTAATGGCCGGGGGCGAGTTGTGACCTTTGCCGATGACCGACGGCATAGGGACTCTAGTTCCGGTCGCGAGGGGTCACGGGGACCCAGGCCTAGGGCAGCACAGGGAGCGGAGTGTTGGACTTGCGGACGCGTGGGTCACTTTTCGCGCGAGTGTAGGGCCGCGAAGTGTTGGAACTGCGGAAGAGCAGATCACATCAGCGTGAACTGCCCTGCAGGTAGGATAGCGGCGAACGTGGACAGTAGCTCCAGTCCATGTTCCCCAAATAAATTTCATCATGCGGCTGCGTGCGTTACATCGGACAACGGAGGCGGACAGTATTCTAAGTGTCCCAGTTGTGAGAAGTTATTATCTTCCGGTGTTTTACCTTGTGGGAGAAAGATCCCCGTTATAAATTCATGTCATACAGGAGGTGGTCTTAGGGTTTATCCGGGGTTTGTTGGGGACGAACCGGTCTCGGTTTTACGAGATACAGGATCTACCGTTGTGGGAGTGCATAGGGACTGCATTCGGGATTCACAGCTTACAGGTGAGACTGTCCCGTGCATCCAATTTTCGGGGGCCATTGAGAAACTACCCATGGCAAAAATAATGATAGATACACCTTTCCTTAGCGGGGAAGTCGAGGCAGTCGTTGGTTGTTTCCCAGGCGCCCAGCTCATCATTGGGAATGTATCACGGGTGGTTTCCCCTTCCGATGAGAACGTGCAAGCATGGTCGCAATCAAAAGGTATTGACTTTTGCGCCGCGGTCGAAACACGCCGACGGGTAGCTGATAAAGATAACATTAGACCTTTGGCCACGCCAGCGGTCAACCTAGATATCACGCCAGAGCGCTTGGCGAAATTACAAAGGGAGGACCCATCATTAAACCCATGCTTTGGGGAAGCGCGAACCGAGAAAACGAGGAGATATAAGAACGGGTCATCTTCTTTTTTTGTCCAGGGGGGGCATTCTGTTCCGTATGTACGTCACAGTGGCTTCTGTTCAAAAGCAGGTCGTCGTGCCACGGTCGTTAATTGCTACAGTATTGCGTCTGGCCCATGATGTTCCATTAGCGGGTCATATGGGGATAGCTAGAACCAAAGAAAGGGTTCTTAAAAATTTTTACTGGCCATCGATCCACAGAGATGTACAGGTCTATTGTAAGACGTGCAGTGCGTGCCAAAAGACGACGCATAAGGGTCGTTCACCCCAGGCTCCTCGTCAAGAGATCCCCACGGTTTCGGAACCGTTTAAAAAGGTTTCAGTACCTTGTTGATTTAAGAGAAAGACTATCTTCAGCGCGCACTATAGCGGAAGAAGCTTCTGGTATCGCTTCGAAAAGAGCAAAAGACTATAAAGATAGAGGTTCCAAACTGAGAATTTTTAAGCCAGGAGACAAGGTTCTGTTGTTGTTACCTACGGACCATAATAAGTTATTGATGACATGGAAAGGTCCTTATGTTATTGAGCGAGTTGTTTCAAAGGTAGATTACGCTATCCACATTGATGGAGCGAGTAAGGTTTTCCATGTTAATATGCTACAGAGATTTTATGAGAGACCACAGTATCTGTGTGCACAGACAAGACCAGAGGAGACTGCCTTCTCTACTGCTTGTACGGGGGTCGTAGACCAGTTGGACTGTGACGTAAGCGACACCGAGGCGCAGGAAGAGTTACAAATTCAATTGCCGGAGTTAACTCCGACACAAGGTTACAGGGACGTAAAAATTAACCCTGACCTTACCAGTTCAAGGAGTAGGGAACTTGAGACCCTGTTAGCGTCATTTCCGGATGTTGTTACGGATTTGCCGGGTCGCACTACGGTGATCCAGCACCAAATAAAGTTGACTTCGGATAAGCCAGTATTTCTTAGACCGTATCCGTTGCCTTTTTCTTCGAGAGATAGAGTCATAAAGGAAGTTGAGTCAATGTTGAAGTTAGATGTGATAGAACCATCAACATCGCCGTATTCATCACCCATCGTCCTCGTGAAAAAACTTGATGGATCGGTGCGGTTCTGTATTGATTTTCGAAGATTGAACACTATTACGGTAGGCGATAGGGAGCCTATTCCGTTTCAGGAGGAATTAATAGCTTCATTGGCCGGGTCCACGTGGTTTTCCAAGATTGATTTAACGAAAGGTTATTGGGAAATCCCGCTTACTGAGGAGTCTAAACAATACACGGCGTTCCAAACGCCCATTGGATTATTCCAATTTAAGGTCATGCCATTTGGGTTGGTAAACGCGCCAGCGACGTTTGCACGATTAATGAGACTAGTGTTGAAGGACATACCTAATGTCGTGTCATTCTTTGACGATATAGCATGCCATACGTCGACATGGTCTGATCATATTCAGACACTAACAGTAATTTTTAAACGATTACGTCATTTTGGGTTAACTGCTAAACCCGCAAAGATGGATTTGGCATGTCCAGAGATAGTATTCTTAGGACATATTGTGGGTAGAGGTGTTCAGAGACCTGAAGAAACAAAAATTGACAAGTTAGTAGGGTTGCAAATCCCTAAAACAAAGAAACAAGTCAGAAGCTTAGTGGGAATTTTAAATTATTACAGAAAGTTCATTCCAAATTTTTCCTCTTTGTCATCTTCTCTTACTGACCTTACTAAGAAGGGACAACCCGATAAGGTCCAGTGGACGTCTGAATGTCAGACATCATTTGATAATTTGGTGACAGCATTATCATCGTCACCCATTCTGATATTACCCGATTTTCGATCTAATTTTATCCTCAGAACGGATGCGTCGGACTCTGGTGTCGGCGCTTGTCTTCTACAGGAGAAGAACGAATGTCTCCATCCTGTATGTTATGTCAGTAGGAAGTTATTGCAGAGAGAAAGAAAGTATTCTGTGATAGAGCGTGAGTGTCTTGCCATTGTCTGGTCCGTCCAGAAACTAGGACGTTATCTCATGGGACGAGAATTTTGTATCCAGACAGACCACAAGCCACTGACATTTTTGTCGAAGAATCGTTCGTCCAGCCCACGCTTGTCTAGATGGGCATTGGCTTTACAGCCGTACACCTTCGTTATTCAACCAATTCCAGGAACCAGCAATCATATCGCCGACTACCTTAGTCGAGCCTAGGGGAAGATTTCAGGAGCTTATACATCGGAGGACAGGAACATTGACAGGATCTGTGTGAATAAGTCGTCTTTAAAATATTGACATTATAAATATGATATGAAGAATGGTTGATAGGTTGAATGGTTTTTGATTCTGTATTAAGTATTGTGTTTAGTTAGCTATTCATGAGGTGACACATATATGCATATTTCAGACCATATTGATCCCCATATTTTTCCCTGATTTCGGTATTTTATATACTAGGGGAGCTGCTAGGTCATTTTTTTTTAATGTAGGTATTGCTCAGGCTCACTCGTTGACAGTCATCTTGATGCGATTTGAAATTAATTGCATTAATTTTTTTGGGGTGGGGGATGATGTCACGAGTGGAGTGAGCGATAGTTAATAATTACGGGGGGAGAGGAGAGTAAAATTAACGCACGGAGACAAGTGAGAAAGTCGTGCATGTCATGAGTGGGGGGTCTGAAGGAGGCGAAAGCGCTGTGTAACTATCACTGCAAGTTAGAAGGTCCTAGGGATCGGACCTGTGAATAATAGCCCATCGGGCAGAGATAAAAGGAAGCAGTCGAGAAGACTAGTGAGAGTCTTTCCAGTTATGACTGGTATGTAGAATGTTGATTGATTATTATGATTGATGTATTATATTATATTCGTCTTATTACCATGATGTGAATAAGTATATGTGAGGAATGTGGAAGTCCTTGATATTGGATATAGCAAGGTGCGCCATGAGCGATAGATGAAAGTGAGTTCATGGATTTGTAGCGCGAGTGAGTAGTGTGTACTCCGATGGAAGTGTGTTACCGTAAGATGTGTGGTGAGTGGAAGGTGAACTAGTGTGTGTACGTTTCATGGGTTGTAAGGAGAGGTGGAGTGAATAGAAATGGTAGGATATTATACCAATGTACTGTTATTCTTGTAGGTGTCGGGGACGGGCCGCAGAGCCACCTCGATGAGCACAGGGGATAGGCCAGCATAGGGCCGGAGGCCACACATAGGCCAGAAGTGAGGCTGTCAGTGCAGGACAGTAGAGGCACATAAAGTCGTGGCAGTCAGGCCACGGACAGGGACGTAGATATGAGAGTGAATGAGATACTATATTGTGCCCTGTTGATAGGCTCGTGAACTGATATTATGTTGTTGCCATGTTGATGGCTATGGAAATAATAATGTGTTATTGCCCTGCGGAGGTGCTAGGGGAGTGCTAAGGTGTATGACAATAGGAAGGTGATATTGAGAGACTGCGGTGCCAGTGAATCATTAATGTACTATTAAGACCCTGAGGGGAGAGGCTGAGGCCGAAGTGCCTTTAGGAGTAACTACCGGATTGTGGATCCGAGGGAGCGTGTGTGTGAGAATAAGGCCGTTGTACGGCAGTCATTTCAATAATATAATATATGTAATTGCGCTATTATATGTATAAGTATGTTTAATAAATGTGTGAGTCTGATGGATTGTTTTGTTAAGTGTTAAACTTGTTTGTTCGTGATTGTCGTCCTGTCATAAACTATTACATCTCCCAGTCTGGGATTTGTGACAATCTTGTTTGGTCCAAAGCACTACAAATAAACAAACCTCGCTGCTGAAAAGTTTAATTAAATCAATCTTGGGTTTGTAAATAATTAGTGCCCTTCGAATTACGGAAAATAATACACATAAAAACATTCAGGCGTGACAGCATTTCGACACGCGTTCCCGGATTAACTGACAATGAGTTTAAAATATGATTGCTCTTGTTGCGAAAGATTGTCGTAAAAATCAATTCCTCTAAATTGCCACATGTGTCATACAACCATAGTTCCCCCTTCCCTTCTTCCTTGTTTATCTTCCTGCCTGTGCATTAGTAAGTTGATGTGAATGTTTTAAATACAATAGTGTTTATTTTGACCTGCAATTCGGTAAGGAAAAATATTCTATTCAAAACTAAACAGATTGGGATAAGATTCAAGATCCTCGTTTCGTGGGTATTTGTGCACATCTTTTTGTCTGAGGTTAAAGTACCCATAAAACAGTAATTTGATTTACTTCGTTTCATTCCCTTTTCATAATGTGCTAATTTTGTTAAAATTTAGACTTTTTTTTTATCAGCGTTTGTGAAAGTGGACATTTAGAAAAGCAATTCGCAGTCTTTCCCACCAAACATTAACATGTTTTATATGCCGTTGTATGCACTTATACTATGTGTTTTTTTCCACCGTCAACAACGTCACAAACAGTTTTATCATCAGTAATGAGGTTCATGAACTATTAGTTGTTTCCTCCATAGTCCAAGTCGTCTAGCTCCTCATTTAAACCACAAAGGCTATAGGCCCATTGCACATATCGGCGATCTTTGATGTAAGGACCGACGCATCACCAGGGCGATTGTAGCACTGATTTTGATTCGTTAGCTGATTTGCACTGCGTCGCGAACCAACCGGCGGCGAGCTAAAACTAGTTCACTACAACAGTAAAGAATGGCACATGTGTACATGCACGTGGGAGACGTTCGCTCAATTCTTTCACTTCCTTTCCCTTGTTTACATGGATGGTAGGGAATCTGATGAGCTTGGATCCATCCTTTCCACCCCTGTCATAATAGTCAACTGCAATGCAACCAGCAGGCATTTTAACCGCTTAGACATATCTCGAAGTTACACTCATCAGCTGATCCACCGGCCATCTTGGATGTCGGAAGAACAAAACAAAAATACTCCGTGACGTCATTCGCAATGGGGCACCGCAGCATTTTTACATAGTAAGCCAAAGATGAGCAGTGAACACAACTCAGTATTTTCCCCATTGGGCTTTGCAATTTGACTACGCCCCCCTAACAACCAGAAAAAAGGGCAGCCAAAACTTTCAGAGTGGTATGGTGTTTCATTATGTTGTAATAGGTTTCACCAGGTTTATCAAACTTCCCATGTTCAGTAACCTTAACCTTGCCTGGCAGTGAGACAAACACTGCTCTTTGCACTAGTTAATTGATATTATTGGTCCAAGTTTTACTCATGGCCAGCTGTTTGCCTCACTTTCACCCCTCACCACTTTCCTTCACGCTTGGCCTATTTTAAACCTGTTGGGTTTTTCCTACAATCTTGTTTTCTACTATTTGTATTTGTATGTATCAAAATGCATGACGTACAAAATAAAGAATTTTAACATACAGGTACAAGAATCTGGTATACAAACAATGCTAAAGAACTCGCCACATAGCCATCTTTGAAGTGTATAACATGCTATGATACTGAGAAATCAGTTGTCAAGGAAACCACGAGGATAATAAGATTAATAGCACTGATTACAATGGAAAAATTATGAGTTATATTAATGACGATGTCTGGCTGCAGATAACGAATACAATCCTCTTACAGTATTGTCTTGGACATCATTACATCAGCAAGTCTATTTCACTCTTCATTACAGCCTAGGATTTCTCCAGACTTGTTAAAATGCTGACGCGAAGTTAGACGTGATCTGTTTTCACACCTCATTCTATAACCAGGTAATGTCTTTTTTTAGTTTACCCATAGAAAACAGTATACGATCTCGCAAAGCACAGACAATTTGATTTTTGTCCCAGTCATCGGAACTCGGCCCGTGAGCTCATAAATATTAAGTTCTGTTTGGCACGATGCGCGGCTCTCTCTTTCCGAGTCAGATGTTGCCATGTTTTTTATTGCTGTGCCAACTCTTTAACAATCATAACTTTGAACAAAAACCAAGGCAGCTAAATCAAATTCATATCACATTCAAAGTTTTTGTCTTGATTGTAAGGGTAAACCAAACTTTTTTCTGTTTGACCTAACCAGCTAAGGTCAGAGGAGAGAGAAAAAGAGAGAGACACACACAGAGAGAGAGAGAGAGAGAGAGAGAGAGAGAGAGAGAGAGAGAGAGAGAGAGAGAGAGAGAGAGAGAGAGAGACAGAGAGATAAAGAGAGAGAGAGACAGAGAGAGAGACAGAGAGGGAGTGTGGGGGAGAGAAGCACACAGACAGAGACACAGACAGGGAGATAGAGAGATAGAGAGAGACAGAGATAGACACAGCGAGAGACAGAGACAGAGATAGACAAAGAGACAGACAAAGAGAGACAGAAAGAGAGAAAGACAGACAGACAGACAGACAGACGGAAAGGAAACGATAAATGATGGAGGTCCACAGTGCAGTTCCCAGCAATGTATTGTGCGTAATTCCTAATCTTACTGTTTATCAAATAGCAATGCTCTTGCCAGTGACCGAATTTTAATGACACACGGATCAGTGGGTGTCTTCACCATTACATAAATAATTCACAGGTCTGTGGTGAAATTTTTCATGTCAGAATTAATTATGATAAATTCATGTAAAATGCAGAAACATACTGCTAAATTTAAATGTAAACAATAAAAATTTAAATAACAGCTTTGATGTCGTTTTCCAGTGCACGAGTGTTTGCAGATCACAGTGATCATTAATTGCATTTAACAACAATTCGTGCCACAAAATTTGGCCACCCATAAAGGAGTGTTTCGTGCTCTATGCAACATGGAACCCTTTTATCAATCAATGCTCATGCTGGGTAAAAATACTGACAGACCAGATGTTACAGCTAGCAGTTTTGAAGCGACACGTTCAGATTCTTACACAAAAACCTCACTTCCCAGAAAGGATTACATGATAAGAGACGAGAGAGGGAAACAGTCTTAAAAAAACCAAAAAAATTGATTAGATTTTCAAAGCACTCCAGAAAAGAAAACAAAAGGTATCAAAAAGTAAAGCAAAGTCAACTTGTAAGCAATATATTGTTGCGAATACCATGTTTCAGATAAAAAGGCATTGTTCAACACAAGCAGAGCTTACGTGCTACATGGAAGGTATCCTATGACAGTGGGCGACAGGGCTCTGAGTTATACATTGTATTAATATAGTTTGTAAATGACAGCTTATTCTGATCCGTGACAGAGATTTGGGAGAATGCACTCCAAGGGGACACGTTTTATGATGATGTAATCTTTTTTGATCCGTCAGCGAGATAATGTCCATATTTGATTGCTCACGAATTCACAAATTATCGAAGAGCACGCACTGGCATGCTTCGTCTGAACGTTCTGACACAAATTCCATCTTCTCTCGCTTATAGCTACGTGTATCCAGTTCAGACAACTTATTCTGCGAGGAAAATAATGTCTGGGTAAATTGAAATAATATGCGTCTGACAACCGGTCGTTAGGCCGGTTTTGTTCACCTATTTTCCCCCCTGCTCTCCCGGCATGCCCCCTTTATTTACTTCCTTTTAATGAAGATCTAACACCACGGTTATTTTCTTCTTTTTGTCATTGCTGTTTCAGGACGTTCGTCGTCAACTCTTCCGATGAAATATAGAAAGGCGAATGCGCACACTTGAAGAAGATAAAATCAAGATAGCAGTACGTAATGAGTCTTTGAGTTTGGCATCGAGTATCTAGTCTTCTCGGATAAGGACGAAAAAATTCGTTGCGCACGTTAGAGACACCTTGGCAGTTGGAAATCGAAGAGCAGGCCGAACATGCCGCTGCCCGGGCAAAATCAAATAACATTCATCCCTACCACTCCGCCCCCTCTCATCTCCCACCTCTCCCCCCCCCCCCAGAAAAAAAACCCGCCGACCAGCGCTGCACTGTGGCGACGACGTGCCTGCTCCAGTTGTAACTGGGTGCAATGACACAAAGGCAAATTTCCCAAATGGGATTAAAGTAGTATACAAATACAGATAAAAATACAAACAGCCTTGTCTCAGTGCACCACCAACCTAAAGCTTTGGGGAGTGGAAAATCTCATCAACTAAACGATGGCGTCAGCCAGATTATCTAAATGCCATCATCGAGGGTCTATGACCATTTAGACACATAATGCTATCATTACATCAGCTTTCAATTACAGCTGCCGATTAATCGGTAATGCTGTCTTAATATGGTCGTTTAATGAAATATAGTTTCACTCTCAATAATTTCGCACTGTCTTTATTAGTCGAAACTTGGTACATGTACATCAGTTGGCTTTACAAGCTTCATCAGTTGGCATTGGTATAGCTGCAGTTCCATATAATGTTGAACTTGCAGTTACGGACTTTTTTATGCTGGTCTTAGTCGCTTTGTATATTTGCACGAACTTACATGTGATCAGATTGAGTGTATGTGGTGTGTGTCTCTGTGTCGTGTAACGGTGGGGGCAATCATTTGAAAGGTCAAATCAACTCAAGGAAAGCCTAAAGGAAACTCATCTTCTGAAAGCAAGCCTTTCCTAGCTTCTTGTACTAGTGATCTGAAACAGAAATAAACATGCATTCAGTTTTTTTTTTTTTTACACGGAAACGGAAAAAGGTCGACCTTCCTTCAAATTCAGGCCGACCATGGGATATTCTTGCTTTACTGATTCGAATCAGTTCGCTCTTGTTTAACTTTGCTAAAATGATGTTTTTGTGGTCATCACAGATACAAGAGAAGGAAAATAGTATTCGAGTTAGGGCTTGCACGTGTGGACAAAAACGTTAAATGTCAGCTGCAGGCCAGAGAAATTCTTCTACACCCAGATGTACCATATTTTGCCAGTACTAAAGAGTCATTTGTCCAACTGAGAACAGATGGCAAGAAAACCAAGTTCTATTAGGTTGTCAAGGCGAATCCCATGCTGTTGGGCCCGGCCACTTCCAGAGTGTCCCAATTAGCCGATGGGCGTGGTGGAATGCCGAGCTTCGTCCTGTATTCCGCCGCAATCTTTACTAAGTGCCTTAAATTGGTCAAATTGTTGACTCTCTTCGCCTGACTCGAAGGCGCGTTTGTCTTTTAATGCCAACTGGCGCTGATATAGTGTTGGGTGTAAGAAATGAAGATAATTAAACCAGATTAGATAATAGGAGATTTGAAAGACAAAGAAAGGGATTATTCGTAATTTTGACACAAAGTGTTATTTTAAAATTAGTATTAACTGCATAAAAGAAAATGCATTTCAAATCTCGAGCACCATACTTATATTGGATAAGTAGGCATAAAAACAGTTCTTATGAGCTGTACTTTCGTGGTTGATACTTTAACAGGTGATAAAACTAACCGCAGCGGCGACATTCTGAAACGCGAAAACTACCAATTTATTAAAGGGATTTTTAAAATAGTCACTTTTGATCTTGATTCAGATCTTATTGAATTGTATACCGCCAGAACCCCGCTCTTTCCCTTTTCCCACAGCACTGACCCAAACACACGTTAATCTAAAATTTGCTACCTGACTAGAACATGGCTGAAAGAACAAATACATGTACATATATATCAATACAAATGTGATAAAGGTAAGTGCTATAAAAGTGATAATGATAATTACGCAGTCTCCCCGCAGTCGTATGCCCTACTTAAAATGGTGATTTTTTTCATGTTGGTTTCAGAGAATTTCGGCAGCTACTGCGACGCAAAAAGTAACCTTTGTTTTTCTTTTTATATCATGCTGCAGATTCATTTCATAGTTGTAATTCATAATACCGGAGTAGCTAGGTATTAAGAGTATACAGTGCCATGCTTATTACACGTTTGCTTGCCAAGGAAGTTAAGGAATGTGGCACCAAGAGTTCATGGGTGAACTGTGTCCAGAAACGAATGCGCGTTGGTATCACAGGATATGCAAATCAGCTGTTTCAACCTGTAATGGTAATGTGCTGCTGCAAGGTCTGTGGAGAGCTGGGACAGAGATCAGCTTTGTTGTTCGCGAAGATCTCGCTTCAGCGTTTTCACTCTTCTCCTTCCCTGTGTGTGTCTCTCTCATTCTCACTCCCTTTCTCACATATCATGCACACTGGATACCGGCTCTTTTCATCCGTCTCTGATCTTCTCTTCATTATTTCTGCACTGAATCTCTAATGAAAGCCTTGAAGATGCTCATGGCAGTATTCACGTATTCCTTGCGAATGGTGTCCGCTAATTGAATTATTCACAGAGGGCTTACATTTTCTTTCTCTTCTTCGTTCTCCATCTCGGCTCAGTCGCTCACCCTCTCCCCCATCTCTCTCTCTCTCTCTCTCTCTCTCTCTCTCTCTCACACACACATACTCTGTACTGGAAATGAATGAAAAAGGGTTAAGTGCAACTAATATAGCACGGTGCAGCTTCCAAAAGTCATTAATCCTCATCGTGTGATCTTCTAGACAGATCTGTTTCGAGTTCAAATCCTGAAGCTGGGCCGTCTCTTGCTACAATAAAATTTGTCTTCAAATAATAAAAAAAAGAGTGCAAGCTAGATTAAGTCACAACAGAATGGTTTATCTTTAGAGAGCACAAACACGTTCTTGATAATCTGTTGACATAATCAACAGAGGAACTTTCACCTCAGCCTTAACTGCCCGTCGTATAACTCGAATTAATTTCAATTCATGTGAGAATAAAATTGAATTTCGTAGTTGAAACTTTCGCAAACGATGCTAATCCCGCCCTGCTGTCATCTAGCAATCTCATCAGCTGGCCTCTGCCCACAGTGACCTCACCGTTCAGGTTATGATGTCGTGGTCATTAGGCATGATTAAAACCACTGGATACCAGTGATGTTGCCCTATGGTCACTGTCTAAAGCTCCCAACCAGGTCAGGCCACAGTTTGAGGCTGTTAAGATTCAAGAAACTATCAGTACATGATTAAAAGCAATTACTGAGTTTGAGTCTGAGTTTGGCGAAAGCACGTCGACCCGATAACGGTTACATAGCGCGAGGAAAAAGCAAGACGACAGACAGAATATAATACAAAACGGGAGGACCGAAGAAGGCCCTACCAGAGGCGTCTGCGAACACACAACAACACCCGCGAAGATGATTATTAAGATAGAAACACCCAAGATAGTTACTATGTCAAATTCCGGACACTTCAATTAATGACTGATCATTAACAATGGTGAATAATGTTTATGTTGTTTTTATAAAGAAAAGTTAGTGAGTTTAACATGTTTATTAGCGATTCGTTGATAAGATTAAGTTTTAGGCAATGATTATTGGGGCAAAACGGGATAAATCCTTCGTCTCAGCACATTATCTCTATGTCCCCTATCAGCCCATTACAGCCAGCATTGCTGTCATTAGCAACGCCGTCGCCATTAAAATCCTCTTTGTCCTTAAGCACTGCCAGATGATAAACTATGACACTTTTCAAGAGTATTGAATTTCCCTTATTATTTTACATGATTAATGTCCTCTTCGTAACACTGCACATACATACACACCACTCTCATCCATCCTCATACAATGTGAATCTCCATTAAAGAAGACGGAACTACTTTTCTACTACAACCTGGTAATTATTTTGGTCTACACTAAATATGCCAGCGGGTAGTTAAAAGCTGAGGCTAAATTTGTGCCAAATTTGCCAGAAGGTCTTTAGCCTGTCAGCATGCACATACTAAATTTAGTACATTTAGACATCTAAAAAGTTACTCAGGACAAAGTTAACCATGTGACAGACAATCCAGACAAAATGGGGGATTCAGGATGTATTGTCCTGTTTAGCTTGCAAATCGTAGAGGTAGCACTCTTGCCGACTGTGGCTTAGAATGTTTCTGTTGACACAAGGAGACGCCATGAAGATGTCGCTATCGCCGTTTGTTTTTTCTTCTTCTTGTCAATCATTTCCCAAAGACATTCTGTTAATTTCAAGCAAAACATAAGAGCTTACATACAAGTATACTTTAACTTCCAACAAAAAATAAAAAATTAATAAACTAAACAATGGAAAGTTCTTGGGGAAAGCAGTTAACAAGATTATGTAACTCAGATTGACATTTTGTGGATACAAAATTATTGGGATTTTGTCTCATAATCAACTGGAGTATATAATGTTGTTTTTTTTTCCCAAACTGAAAGTCTTGCCCAACCAGACTCTTTCACGTATTTCCTGCACTTTACAAGCGCAGTCGCGCAGCTTTTAATGTTTCCGTAATTTCTTTCTTTTGTTTTGAATTTCCTCTTCGAGTGCTGATAACACAACACGAAATGTCAGGAAACAAGACAGAAGTTTCAGAAAGTGAGGGTTGAACGAGGACATGCATCTCTAACGCCGCCTTTGATCACGAACGCGCAGTTCCGCTGTCTTTGTTTGTTCTATTTTGAATGGGAACTTGCAAATGCCAAATTACGATGTTAAGGTAATAATTTGTATTTTCTTGTATGTGTTAATAACGAATATTTAAAAGAAACATATCTCAACACAATAATTGTAGACCTTTTAATTAATGTATTTCTAACTTGCCACACTCTTTCATGTTTCACTGTTTGCCAGTCTAAAGCCCCCCTTTGAAGGAACGAACACTCGCATTTAAAGAAAAAAAGGGAGAAAAAAACGTGAAGATAAAATGAGGGCGGTGGCAAAATCAATGGCAGACAAAAGCTAAAAAATTTTTTTTTACCATTTATAAGGTAACTAAAGTAAGATCTGCAATTTCCTTTGACAATTATCCCAAACACCGACTGTTTCCTCAGAACATTGTGAGATATGAAACAAAGCACTGGCAACTCGCCAAATGTGTTAATTATGTTAACATGTTAACTCTGCTCTCATAGTTCAGACCTCCTGTTTTCTATGCGATAATGGAATGCTGTCTACAACCTAAACAGTTTTGTTTATTACCTTTGGAGCATTATATTTTTAATATACATGTAATAATATTAATTTTCTTTTGGCATGGGATCGTTACTTAGCACATAAATTTGTCTTATTCTCCAATTTCATTATGAGTGCAAACATCCGCATACCCCATTATCCATGCATATATATCTATTTGCCCGCACTCTTATGAACAAACTGATTCCTGTACCATAAGGGAAAGCGTGTCCACAGGGACAGGACAGCAACCAAATCATTAATCGAAGCTGCCAAATTTCTCGAGGTGTCAGTGGCGCTCTGTACTTCCTGAAAAGCAGGCCGTGTTTAGTTTCAGAATCGTCTTCTTTATGGGTTGTTTCCTTGGAAACTCGATCATTGTTTTTTTTTAAATCCGCGCCTGAGCCAGCTATCAATTCAGATTAAGCTCACCTTCTGACTAGGATCCTCACACATAAATTCTCCACTGTCTTGGGTGTGCCAGCCTGTGGCTGTGAACCGTTGACTGTCTTAGTAAAATTTAGTTTTTCTTTAGTGACTAGCTGAGGCTCCCGGCGTTGCCCTAGATAAACTTGCTTCCGTCTCCAAATGTCTCCGCGTACCCCCTTCCCCTTTCTCTCTCTCAAATACAGTCTCCCACCCTAGCACATTAGTCCGCTATAAATGCTGCCACATCGAATCGAACGTTTGTGAAAAAAAAACAACAACTATCCAATGAGGACACAATGCAAGATAATCAAAATAATATTTTTTCTGAAAAATAAAGGATTTTACCTATGGGCGTGTTATAATCTGAGTATCAATTGTAATCTTCATAAAAAAAATTTGAAGCTTATACTTTAAATTTAATGGTTTCTCATCAGTAACTGGTGCCAAGCATCAGCAAGGCCTGATATATGGTATTGATGATAATTATTATTTTCGTTTTCCGTCACTTCTCATCAGCAGAGAGTGGCTGTATACGCAGCGTGAGCTTCCGTCAGACATGTCATCTTGATGCAATGATTGGAACGAGAAGGATTGCAAGTTGTATGTGTTCCGCTGATGTTGGGCAGGCTATTCCTACTTCTATGGAGTAAGATGGTGCAAAGAGGGCTAATTCAGTGCAAATAATAACGAATGGAGATAATAACAAACTACCAAGTTCAGTTCTCTCCCTGCTTTGTAATTTGTTTTTAAGAAAAAACCAACAACAATCTTTAGAGTTATTCACATCGTAAACATTTCAGTTTGCTGACTCTCACTGTTGATAATAATTTGTCTCGTTGATATTCTGCCATTGTTCTGAGATGACTATTACATTACAGGATGTTAAAATATTTTGGTAAAAATTTTTTCACATAATTTGTTTTCGGACATGTTAATAGCAAACTCATTCGCCCTATTCGGGAGGCTGTGTAGGGGAGCTGTCTAAATTCAGTCGCAAACAAAACCGAAGAAATTCTAAATTCAAAGAGGGCACTTTTACAGGATCATGAACACGGATGTTTGCTAAGGATTGTCATTTCAAGAGGAAAAAAACAACTTCTTTGATAACAACAAATTGTATCATGACGTGCAGGACATTGTTATAACAGCACTCTTGAGATCTCATGGAGGGAGAAGAACATGTGGCAAATGAATTATAACGTTCCTTAAGTTGCCCGGTGACTATCACCCACAAACAACAGTGGTATATAATCGTAAATGGTTGAAAATGTCACTGTGGACAATAATGGAAACTATCGTTTTGTCTGTATGTCATTCTGTCCCTTAGGACCCAGTAATGAGACGTCGTCTCGTCAGCTAACGATTATGGGTGACAATAAAAATGAAAGACAAGTATAATACTTTTATTTAATGAATATGAAACTGTTGCACCAAGTGATCCAAAGACAATCATCTTAATACCCTGCGCGATTACATTAAAAACAATATCGTAACAAATATCCAGTCCCTGTCAGTTTGAACAATAATGAAACATAATGAGACTGGTTATTGAATCCCGTTAACTGCAACAATGATCTGCACGATTTATAAAGAAATATCATGATAAATCTCCAGGTCCACAATAGTCGAAATCAGTAACTATTATCACGCCCCGAGAGCCAATGGATTGATGGTATTGTGCAGACAGATGGACAGGCATAGACAAGACGTACGAAAAGCAGAGACAATGAAGATCATTGGGGGAGGGCTAATCCTGAAGTGGACGGACAAGGCCTAACAACAACAAGATCAACAGCATGAATAATAATGAAGCATAATGAAACTGGTTAATTGAATCCCATTAATTGCCAGCAACGTTTTGGCGTAAAAAAAATCTCTTCTATGTCGGCTGTGAATTTTTCTAACACAATTACGAACATTTAGACATTTGATTAGTTTTGTTTTACTCTTTGTCGTTTAAATTTTGGAATAATCGAAATACTAAAGAAATTAAAACATCTTAAGGACTATAAAAAATTGACGGCCTTACTAATTCAGCATTGAAAAGGTTGCTTAGATTTCCTCCTTTTCTTAAAATGTTAGTCTGGTCCTCTAATAAAAGTCAACATTGCGCCTCTTTCTCTATAATTATGTCTACAAACATTTTACCGGTTCGTACACTACCATATTGACAGAAAAGTTTGTTTTCATGTATAATGAATTCCGTAAACAAGCTGGTTGTTAGATCACAGATGTCGTATCATCATCGAGAAATTCATCTACACTAACACTGTCGTTGTTTCGTTATTTCGTTCATGGTATAAGAAGCAACTCGTCATATAATTATGATTTTCTGTGCTCATTTTAACATGGAAAAACTGTAAGATTAAAAGTAACACCCATGATCTGATTCAACTTTAATGTATATAACATGCCATTCAAAAATAAATTTAAAGCGAAGCATCTGTGGCTTCCTCAAACCCGAACGATTTTGCTTCTTTCCATACAAAAGCGACCATGTAAACTTAATTTGCCATTGGTTTGACACGGACAAGGTTAGGCAAAGTCCTTCAAAAACTCTATATTTTAATAGCGCCTGCAGTACTCTAAACACTACTGTAACGACAGCAGGTACAGTTGCCATTAACAACGCTCCTGTTTTTATCAGCCACATTATTACAGCTGCTACAACTATCATTACTGCTACTGAATCTTCTACCAGGACTTTTATCACCAGCACCATCATTATTTGAAATTAGACCCGCATTTCACCACAACAAACAATATAACATCAGTGAGTTTTACAACTACAGACAAACATCTGATATTACAGTATTGCGATAATGTACTCGAGATAATGAAATATGTTGCATAATGTCCTGTGTTCTGGTTAAAATTCAATCGTTGAATGCCTGTTTTTAAACAACGGCAGATCTGGGTCATCTTCAATGTTACACAAGAGCTCATTCATAAACATTAGTTATAGACTAGTGGGCAAAGATTACAAAATCGTGTATTCACGGAAAACAAAGTTAGATTATAATTAACAAGTATATTAACTCATTTGCTCTGTCTTGACTAATCCATCCATCCATCCACCCAGCCATCCATTCATCCACCCATTCACTCATCCAGCTATCCACCCATCCATCCATCCATCCACCCATCCATCCATCTGCTCATCCAGCTATCCATCCATCCATCCATCCGCTGTGTGCCCACCTTTTGCTTATCTATTGGCCAAACGATCTCAAATGACCTCATCAAAAACTAACCAAAAAAAAAAAAGCTTTCTTCTAAAACATTTTTCTGTGAAAAAAACAACAACACAAAAGCCCAGAAGCTCTACTTTCTAGCCCCCTCCCCCGTCTCAGCTTGCAAAAAGACCGCATGCATCCACAATGATACACAGACAGTGCTCCAAACAAACAAATTACTTTAGAGAGAAGACGGTATGAAAATAGTAACAGAATCCATCACAGCCGAAAACAGCTAGGACGTGCAATCCTCACTGACAGCTCACAGGTCCATTGTGTGACATAGCCAAAGTGCTGACAGCTTTTAAAGATACACAAATTTAGGATCACTTTACAATGAAACTCAAGAATCTAGGAAACATCACGCCCCGTCCAGAAGTTCCGGTCTCTCTGCCATTTAGAAACAAAACAGAATTTTATGTGAGAAATAGGCTTTTTCACGGACAAATCTATTTCTAGTGATGAGGAGAACTATAAAAAGCATCACACTGCGTTGTTTGGTATGTTTTTCTAGCGTACCCGAGGCTGATTTTAAATCATACTGCATAATAATTACGTATAAATTAATAAAACAGAAATAATTCAAGTAGACCCATGTTCATCCCTTCGCCAACATACTCTCTCGTCCATCTCTGTATTATTTCAAAATTTCGCAATATTGGAACTTATTTACCGCTACTGAGAGTATTTTAAAACAAAATGACTGGGCAACTCAAGTTCATTCCTCATTTAAAAAAAAATTTTTTTTTTCTGCCTTGATGACAAGCGCAAGGTTGGGCGCCTATTACACAAAATTCTATGGATGTGGACTACTGTAACCTCTGGAGTTCTGATTTCTAATCTCGAGACAGAATATACGATTGCATATTTTTGCTGTATCAAGTCGCAATATTTCACTCTTAAATTTCTATGATGGTGTCCTAGAAAACGATTCGAATGGTGGCTGGAAGCTGTGAGGAACAGTACCACAAAGTTATGCCAAATGTCCAACAGAAAAATTTATTTTGGGATACTTTTAAATAATCGTTATCATTACTGCTCACTCAAGCTTTGGAACACATTGAAAATTGAGAAATTTTGCTTGACTAGATTCTTCCGTAGTCTTCTTGTTCACCGAAATGGCTGAGAAATTTCGAATTAAAGCCGCCTCCAAGACTACATGTATTAGTATATTTTGCTTACTCACTAAAGTTGTTACGTTTCCTTCCCACAATGCCTCGCGGCCACTGCGCGTAGGAGGTAATTTAAAAACTCCCTAAAGATTACCTTCTGTGACGTAAAACGAAACCAACAGGTCATTACTGGTATGTGTCATTTGCGTCATCAATTGTGTTCTGCCGATGCTTCGCCGCCATGGTGAAAACCGGTTAATTAAAAATTCATAAAAATACAAGGTCTGTTCGGTCAAGTAAAACCAAACATACGAGAAACGATAAAATGAGACACTGTCTTCTTCACACCATTAAGAAAAAATTTGCACACAATTCGCGCGCTGATCGGGGCCGGGGTCCATGGCGCATAGTATGAAAAGAATGCTTATGCAAAATTGTGACAGTGTCACTGCGGGTAAAAAAAAAAAAAAAAGCTCAAGTTTTCCCACCGCGATTGAGGTTATAATTTCACAATGACGTCAATCAAGGCCTATATCGATAGCTGAACAGTGAAACAATTCAATATTTTCCCTATTCGGCTTTGTAAAATACGGCGCTTTTCATGACTTCCGCGCGTTTGCCGCTAGCTAGGTGGCGGTGCCAGATCTGTGCGTGCTAAAAGCACTAGCTGTCTTATCTTATCATTTCTAGTATCTTTGGTAAAACCAACACCACGGATAATGCTCAAAAACTGGAGATATGTTTTGCGTCATGTCAAAGTTTTAAACAATAATTCAAATAAAAAAAGACAAACAAACAGACAAATAATGCCGTGTTTATATCCCAAACCAAAGACGACGTTGTCTTTGAACGTATCTATTTGTATAAAGTTCCGGCTGCAAAAACGTTCCTGTTAATTAGCACAATATGAACGCAATCAAGTGTTTTATATTTATTGATCGTGCATCAGCGAAGGGTTGGGTATATTTTGAAACACAATGTAAGGACATTTTTTTCTTCACATTCTATTTTTATTATGTTTGCTTGAGACAAAGCACAGGCTTAATACAGCTGTACAGCCTGTAACACCTTATTCAGGCCTAACATAACTGGCCTAAGACACATAGAGGATGGGCCAACTTACAGCCTACCACTCATAGGCTCACCATAACTACAAAGTTTGTCATATAGGCTTAACATAATTCTATAGAGGGCTTAACATAACTGGAAAGCCTGTTCCCTCGAACCAGTTCTTGAGTATGGCATTTACACACCAGATAACTTCTTTGTGCCTGTCTGGTATTGCTCTTCAATTCCCCGTAAAACAATGAAAATATTTGTTGCCATTATTACCATCATCATAATAATTATCTCCTTCATCACCAACGCCAATAACAACAATGCCATCACAATTAAATGCTATTTCACAATCGTTCAGAAAGAGACAAAGACCTGCTGATTCTCAATAATTATTGGTCTCAGTAAAATGAAAGGCAATGAAAATTAATAAGATAGACCTTAAGAGGAAAGCTTCAGAAGTAAAAAAAAATCTTAAGTACGGCTTTTTCGCTTGTGGAGTGCCCATTCTACTATCGACACCAGTGCACGTACCATTATAATAACCATTATTGCTAGAAGTGAGAGACTGAATAAAAGACCAAAGTATTAACTGTAACCACCAGTCTTTGTTGAAAGTCACTCTAATTGCCGCCTCTCGCACAGGGCCTACAGTTCCGACAAGAGAATGGGTGTTGTCAGCCGCTTAAGATTGATGTGTCTCGTCTTCGAATTTCCTTAAAAGGAACCGTGGATAATTAGTGTTTAGGGATTGTGCGATTGGAATTTTTTACTAATAACTGGGAGATTAGTGAGGGTTCGTCTGTTGTTTGTTTATTTGTTTGTTTTTCTTTGCACTTGAGGGCGGCAAATGAAAAATAAATGAATGAAAACCTAAATAAACTGTTAACATAAATTATTTTAAGTTTGTCAAAGTAACTAAGTACAACAAACAACTTAAGATCGCAATCCTCTCCTCTCTTTTCTTTCCTTATGGCAGGAAAATGTATTGCAAGTTGACATCTCACTTAAACTCGAAGTCTAAGGGCTCTGGAATGGACGGATGTTAAACCGAAGATAACAATTAATCAAATGCCTTCCTAAAATAAAGCACACAGTTGTTGAGTGACGGCGTCCATCTCGCAGGGATTGTTATGTTTAATAAATTATTAATGTGTAAGGGCCACTATTTAAATGGAACCAAACCTTAAATTCCATCAAAAGCTTTCTCCCGACACAAGCTTCTTTCACTTCCGCTTTCAAATCAAGGCTACAGCCCTGTTATGCGTTCGCGTATATTTGAAAAATTGAACTAGACGCCACATAATATCCCCAAAGAATAAAGCCGGAATCTCATCGAAGACTTGAAATATCCCCCTTTTTCCACATGCAAAACGAAATCATACTGGAATGGGAAAATAATACCGCTAAAGCTCAAGACTCTTTTTACTTAGAAGGCCCTTTATTGTTAATGTATCCTCATAAAGGAAGACTTTACGGCATTTTATTACCCCACAGCAAAGTTTGCCTTCATGTGCGGTCGTTCACAAAGTATTCTTAATGGGCGATAATTTAAAAAGTAAGCATTTTCCCTTGCATGCACCGAAGAGCAGGATTAGGCGCAGATTTTGAGTGTTTCCACACTAAAGACAGTGCTTTAATCATATTTGTTCATCAGACATTGTAACATTGCCTATTAAGGTCTTCTGTATGCATGAGGCCATCAAACATAACAACGTTAATGATGCTATACGAGTTCTTGAGCCTTTTCCAAGAGGAAGCATTTTCCGGAAATCGTCTTTTCTTGTTTCTAAGAAGAATAGCTAGCACAATAATGCCCGTAGATTGTGTGTCGCTGGTCGCTTCCGCGGTGCTCGTATGTTATCGACAGTATTTAAAACAGTGTGTTAATACCATATCTGTTATTCTTGTCGTGCAAGAAACCGTATACCTTGCTCAAACCTGTTACTTTACAATTTTGCTTTTCTGGATCATGCATACATTCAAAAGACACATTTATCATTCATGTATGAGGCACAAGCCGGACTGGCGCCCTGGACACACCTGAGAGATGAGGACAAGAGTTCCCTGGTATTTTCCCTCCTGCCCAGGGTGTCTGCAGCCCTTCTACCTTTACTTACACCTCTTGAACAGACCGTCCTCTCACCCTACCCCCTTCCAGATAAGTGTGTGACGAAGCAGCCCCTTCCTCACCTCCCCCCCCCCCCAAAAAAAAATTTACTCTAGGCTAGGCTCGTGGAGTTTGCAGATGACTTTCTCTCTCTCTCATAAATATTTATTCGTTAAATGGGACACACATACACAAACACACCCACGGCGCAAACTATTTCATTACTTCTGGGCGTCTCAGATTTAATATCCGACATGTTTGCACTAGTAAACACATTTTATATTGATAAGAATCTCTGAGTCTGGGATTTACGCCATGTATATCATTCTTCACTGTCTGCATAGTTCGGCTTGAAGCTCATCTACATGAAGTCTTTAAATTCTTTAATATCTTTTCCTTATAAATGTCCATGCTTGATCATATAATTTATTATTGCAGCCTTCCCTGTACTGTACTTCATGGTATAATCAACCTTCATGATCACGAGAATGCCAAAAACACTAGCTTTTTAATTCTATTGTCAATTGTCCAATAGTTCAAGACACGTGCATAATATATAAGGTAAACTTTTGATTTTCGAATGACCGAAAGATTAAAAAAAAAAAAATTAAGGTTAAAGAAAACACAACAACAACAATGAAAGGTGACAGTGTACCAAATATTGAACAATACTGATGTCCTGAACATGATGAAATCAGACGGGACTCAAGACACATTACGATCACTGTCGCTGATAACTAGATGATTGTGCAACATCTGTCCTGCGGTGTACGCTATCTCAGATATTTCATCTATATTTGGTATTTACAAGGTCTCTCATGGAAAAGAAAGAATAATAAATATTAAAAAATCACACAATCATCAACACTCTCAGTAGACATTTCGTCTGTACGGCTGTTTTTTTTTTCTTCAACGTTGTTTGTTTTTTTTGCAATATTTTAAAAATATTTTTCTTTTTCTTCGTTCTTTCTTTTTTTTCTTCCTTTTATAATTAATTTTTGGTGTGCCTTTTGACTTTTTTTTTGTTTGTATACAATAAATCTGACATGAATTTAACTTGCAGACTCAAAAAAAAAACAACACCAACAACAAAGAACAATTCATTCTGTCAGACCAAATACAATGTGATGTAAGTACCCTTGGTTCAGATACTGCCGAATCCCTTTCATCTTTCATGATCAAAAGAACTAGAAAGGCATTTACATAAAATTATAACGTTCATCTCCCGATTAATGTCGATAACTTCTCAATCTCACCACCTCCCCCGCCCATAAAAAAAAAAAGTTATAATCTCTTCTTTTACATCCCTTCCACCATTCTCTGTCAAGCGCTTTATCTAAGATCTGATATTGAACTGCTTGCCTAAATGTCTGTCTGTCTATCTTTCTCTGTATATTTCATTTTTCTTCATGCGCTTTTTTTTTCGTCCACCCACTACTCCAACCAGCCGCTATCCCCCTGCTCGTCTGTCCGTCTGTCTAACTAGTTATCTTTCCACTTGACAGCTTTCAGCATATTCGTACTCCTAGACCAATGTTTCTCAAGGTAGGGCGTGGCAAATTTTAGCAATATTTTGGTGGGGGCATGGAACTTCAGAATGGAGCGTAGGATACCGTATACCAGCTTTGTGCAATCATAGTGGGCATAGTTGCTTATATTTTTTTGTTGTTGTTTTTTGAAAATTGGAGTGGGGCGTGGGACCAAAAAAAGTTAAGAAACATTGGTCTAGCTACAAGGTAAGGCAACATTCACGGATGCCTTATTTACGGACAAATCTAGGCACAAAAGAACACTATGGCTGGGTCCACGAAGAGCCTACTGAAAATTCGGATAATGTTAAGCCTAAGACCTTACCAATCATAAGATTTCAATCTATCCATATCCTTCAGCAAAACCAGGTTACGACAAAACTTTGGTAATTTGTACGCTGGAATTTCCAGCTCAATATTTTAATCTTTTCACAAAACCAAATCATTCCTACATAAAAAAGATATCAACGCACTGATGTCACACAGGCCGATTTGTATCGAGACAGCTTGCTAGTTATTGATTATGTAACAGTTTGGTAAGAGGAATGTCACCACTTTGGTGTACCTGCCAATCTGTAGCCGCGTTACAACATTCCAATGTTCTGGTCATCCTTATGACTTATACTTTACGCTCTTGCTTTAAATCCTTCTTTTTTTTTTTTTTAGGTGGGGGAGGGGATGTTTGGGGGGGGGGTGAACACAGGACGACTGAGAGCAAAATTTAATTTATTCTGAAATGATAAAATATAGAAGATAGACAGGCAAACGCACAGAGCCGTCTTAATGCATGGACACACAGGGCAGTGGTCAGCTGCCCCCGAGGGTTTAGGGGGCCCCAGGCATGCAAAATTACATTGGTTTTTGAAGCGGGAAAGAAAAGTCTCTTGCTTTGCCCAGGGGCCCAATATGATGTCAAAGCGGCCCTGTAAACACACGATTTGATAATTTTTATTATGTACACAAAAATATTAGACCTAGTTTCGGAATTATTCATGAGACACAGTCCTGGCATACCGATTATGCCTAACACTTGCCTATGGCTGTACACTTTCTTAACTTGCCTAAGGCGTATTTACATTTAATAATGTATTTTAGATAAAATAATCAAAAAGCTGGATTTTCATGTGTACGGAAACGGAAACGGCAATGGAAACTTGAAAAACCCTTCAAGTAGTGAAATAGAAGGAATATTTTCATGTGTACCAAAACGGCACTTGGAAACACTTTTTCTTTTTACTACTTGATGGATTTTCGATGTCTGCACTGCCGTTTCCGGACACATGAAAGCAGTTTAGTATGATATGTTTTCAGAGATATGGTCAGAAAAAAACACATATGGGCTGTTAAGGCAAGTTAACTGAATCAACAATTGGAAGACTTTCTAAAGAAATATTTCCTAGATAGGATTATACGTGGGCATTCAGTCTGATGAAGAAGGCTGTGATAATATAGCTGAGATTCGCAAATAATGCAGTAAAAATCCAAGACCAAACACTACATTACTCAGAGACAAACAAATCCAGCATTACCTTGGCACTGATACGGGTGTCAGTTATACATGTTACAGTAAACCATACTATCAAATCAACAACAATACACGTGTGCTAACGTTGTTTCTGTGATCTAATTTATGGAATAAACTGCAGTTATATAATGATGCTTTATCCGTTAAGTTAGTATCTTAATTGAGCATTAACAGACATTATAGACAAATAAATGAATGTATTACGTGCGTGCATGACGGAAACTGACAAGAGAAACAGATCCACACTTTAGGAGACGGGAAGGAGAGGTAACAGGTTGATTGATTACGGTCGGAGTTGCACTGGCGAGGTGTCAGTTTCTCTTACTGGAGCAGTGGTAGAAATGAGAATTCCGTGTACACGTGAGACAGTAAAGCTGGGTAATTAGGAAATAGGTAAGTGTATACGTCATATTTCCAGTTTGTAGAACTGAGGCCAGGGGTGTGGTACCAGTAAAAGAAACGATAAAGTGGAGAAAAATTAGGTACTAAGGCAGACTAATAGTCATGAACGAGTTTTTTTTCTATGGAATGTTTTAAACCATGCTTGCTTTCATTATTGAATATCTATATTTGTGCAGGGAGAGAGAGAGACAGAGAGAGAGAGAGACAGACAGATAAAGAGAGCGAGGAAGAGAAAGAGAGAGTGAGAGGTGTGTGTGTGTGTGTGTGTGTGTGTGTCTGTGTGTGTGTGTGAGAGAGACAGAGAGAGAGAGAGAGAGAGAGAGAGAGAGAGAGAGAGAGAGAGAGAGCAGAAAATCTCAAACCTTTTTTCGTGGATCTGCCTCTTTCTCTTTGGGTTTTTCATCCCTGTCTTGTTGGTTAAGTAATTCTGCAGGGGTCGGCATATCTTTGAGCCAGATGACGTGAACAATTTTGGCGTAGGTGTAAATGAGAACAGCCAAGGGCACGAAATACTGTAGGACCATGATGGTCACGGAATATGAAAACCGCTGATGCTCAGTGCCCCATTTCTCGTAGCACAGATAGTAAGTTTCATTGTTCGGGTTTGTGTACTCGTGCAGTTGCGACGTCACCGCTGTTGGAATAGGTGTAAGGAATGCCAGGACCCAGCACAAAATGACAATTTGAAGGCATCGCCTCTTTCCCAAACGTCTTAAAAACGGATGCATGATTGCAATATATCGTTCTAGACTCATGGCTAGCATGGTGTAGGCATTCTGAAACACAACCACGACTTGTAGGTAAGTAACAATTGGACACAGGGCCGCTCCAAATGGCCAGTAATCTAATAGAACATTGGCGATGAAGGTGAAAGGAATACAGACCACGGCCATCAATATATCGCTGACCGCCAGGCTGGCGATGAAGTAATTCGTGACATTTCTCATCCTGCGCCTGGAAACCACTACGTATATCGCACAAGAATTGCCCATAACGGCCACAGCACACACAACAGTGTAGAATACAATGATTGCAATTTGCGCTTGTCGGAAACCTTGATCAAATTGTGCAACCTCGCCAGGCGCATCCGTGCCGTTGCTGGAGTTGTTGTAACTCATGTTGTGATAGATATGGTATCTGTTGCTGTTGCTGATGCTACTGTTCTTCAAACCTTGGTGGTATTCTTGAAGTCCACGATTTAAGGAACCATTGTGAAAATGGAAACCCGGACCAACAAACGAGGTAGAATGCCCTGATATATCAACTGGCGGATATTCAGAGTGTATATCTTAGTGCTTTTCTGAATAAAGGACGCGTAAGACTCAAACTCCGCCAGCCAGCGTCGTGCTAAAACAAGTAATGAATCAAATCGAAGAAAAACACGACATGTCCAAAATCAAAATCCTATGACCAATGGATGAACGCCTTTCTGGTGTAATGTTTAGGGGGTGCCGTTGACCTTGAACAATGAAAATGACAATCTTCATGTCACTTTGATGGATGAACTGGCAACTTTCTTGCTGTCAGATCCGAGCGTTCTAAGAGATAAAGTGGCTGTGAACTGCATGCAATCGTTGCATTAAGCAGTTGTCTGCCTGGCACTGGATGAGCAATATTTGTCAAATGAGCAGAGTGTCATTCCTTTCTTGCACTCATCAAACATTGCACTTTACACCGAAGGCTCAGAGGCGCCACGGGTCAGGATAGCTCTGTTATTTCTGTGGATACACAAAAAGATGCATTGCTTTCATTATATCTCTTTAGACGGCCTATAACCACAATCATTATTTATTAAGGTGCTATGCCGAAACACTGTACATTAACCAGATACCGGCATTTTCAGATATCTAGCGAGGTGAACACAAGAAATTTCAGCTTTTGGGACGATGTGATCAAGTCCACATCTGGGATATCGATCTATTTTCTAGATACTTCCGGCCACTTAATACTAGATCTAATGCTTTGGTTTAAAGATATACCAAGATGCTATGGAAATATTGCACTTATGAAAACCATTCCGTGTTGACCAACTGAACAAGTCTCCACATCATCTCAAAGTCTGCACGCACTTGTAACAGCCATTTTTAGTGTAAGGAATCTCCAAATTACTCAATTATGAATGAGTCAGATTTACTCGTTAAATACAAATTAAACAAGCCTGAATCTCAATACAAATAATCAAACATATAAACACGTCACACAGACACACATTCGCATACAAATCGAACTAACAAACATAGTTAAGATTTTAATGACGGTTAAATACCGCCCTCAAGCATGTCGTTAATGAATATGTGAGGCGGGCGGAACGACACAGTTTCCTCAAGCAACAGGTTGTAGCTCGAAAATCACAATTCCAGAAACGTGTTGTTCTTCTTTTCAATCTGGGCCTTCACATATCCAATTTGTGAAGACTTTCATGTGCGAGCTGAATTTGGAAACCTTATAAGTTAGCAAATAAGTTTGGTCTAAAACCCCAAGCTGGTTATCTGAAAAACCAATATCGTATTTTATTTTTGTTTCTTTTTGGTTCACTTATGAACTTTGAAAACCTTATTAACCATAATTACTTTATCCCAGACAATATGTTTACATAACTACAGAATCCTATACAAAGCCAACAGTAGAGCAAAATAAGACTGTTTCAACAATACGATGATCACAATCAAAGGAAAAAGAATGGCGTGTAGGGGACATATAAAACATTAAAAAACATTAATGTTTCCTTGTGGTAGGACATCTATGAGGAAAAAGACCCTTCATGCTACCATTACTTTCAATGCACTATAATATCAGCAAAAACATTGCACAGTGACATAGCGGCAGATAATTATCCTGATGTCATCTTGAAGATCTGACATCTTAAGGTGAGTCTCCGAAATGAGATCTACTTCTGGAGACTCGACCCAGCTAATATCTATCTGATGCAGCCAGAATGGAAGTTAAGCTGTGCATCATAACTAGAATGAAGGGGGAATTCGTCTCATATGTCATGTTTATATGATGTGCACGGAGAAAGAAGACACAGACAGATGGGTGGACAGTTAGATTGAAAGATAAAAGTGCGTGCTATTAGCTCTGATCTGTAAAGGTATCATTCCAAATAAAGCACGGAGATGGTGGCGTCACGAAGACCAGACACTCCCATTAATGAGCAAATATGAACCATTCCACTTTGGCTTATATTTCAACATTTTCAGCAAGATCGTAAATCCGTGGCTGCAGCAGCAGTGCCATTTACAACATCAGCACGTTCACGTATCAATGCTGTGTGACAAATGACCATACATTAACTCGTTCCGTCATAAACTACTTTTCATTTCGTGGTAAAGTGTTTATCCAGTGACTATTGTTTCTTGTTAAACATCCACCTTGAAAGATGACTTTTTAAAACACCTTAATTAACATTGCCTTAATTGGCCAGGGTCGCCTTCTGGCGATTCACAATTTACGCAAATTTTAAGCTCTAGATTTTACTTACCCTTACCGTATCCATGCGCTCTCACAACAAATCCAAGCCCAAATTTTCCCGCCAATTTCTTTGTCCCTTTGTAGATTTTCGCAATTGGATTAATTATTTATTGTTACTATTTTAAAAATGTTTTGCATACTCTGTCAGCGTACTGCTCGTTGCGCTTGCCATTTGTGAAGTATTTCTCAAATAGTAAATTTACACATATTGATTGGCGCTCATACGAAATGTAAACTGTCCATTTATTCCTTCACAACCTGTCGTGGTCTTAATTTGTTTTGCAACCCCTCTATTAAACAAAAAATTTGAGAACGTGTTAAAACGTGGATTAATTTACATGACATAAGCTTATGTTTGATTTTGAAATTCAGTATGGGCATATCGATCCTGTTGGTTCAGTAAAGTACGCCTAGAGACTATAAAAGTACAGTATTTTTCATAGGGAATCAATAGTTTCTTAACCCTCTACCTCCCCCCTCCCCTTCTGTTGTTGTTGTTGTTGTTGTCTGAGATCTTAAGTGAGAACGTATAAAGCACGCGACGTCTGCTTGACTTTTCGATCCGCTCGTAATGATACCCTTCAGTGAATCTCTTAAAAAGCCAGTTTCAAACTCAACAAAATTATTCTGAAACTCAGGGGCATAATACAAACTGCACGATCATTCCGATCAGACAAGTAAGAAATCATCGGCTGTACAACACGATCAAAGCAGATTTTGTGATTTATGTTTCTCACTAAACCTCTAGGCCCCCTTAGCAATGATATCTCAAGTATCAAATTAACCTGGGGTCTTCTGTGCTTCCGTAGTGCAAGCAAGAAAAGGCTGAGGTGGATTACAAGCATTTTCAATGCCGCCAGAAGATAAACATTTCATGACATCCTCAGATTCAATGAATCTGACAAATTTACACCACCTTTCAGTGCATACCAAATATCCAGAATAAAATCACGGTGAGTCTTTTTTCTTTTTTCTGTTTCAACTATATCGGGATCTGTACCAAACGATGGGACTCGGTAGTCTCCATATTGGGTCAGAATGTTTGACTTGTCGATACTCAGGCGTCAGTATCCACATTTCCGGCGGCATTTGCCATACTCTTGCATGCGACATTCTGCGGATTTTTGGGGGTTTTGTCATGATTCTTGTTCTCTCACTGCTAATTTCATTATGTATAAGTGTCATTCCAATCGGTTAAAAACTTTTCGAGTCATTTGTTTGTGACGTCATGTTGACCTCTGATTTTACAGAACCGGAACTCTTCAACGTTTCGGTCTTCATTTTCTTGAAAAGATAAAAAAGCACATTCGACAATGTGAAAGATACCCGAGGATTTCACGAATGCATTAAATTTTCACGCCAAAGCTGTCTGTTCATGGCATCACAGAAAATGAGTAAACAAGTACAGTAAGATCAGCGTGATATTGCAGATCCCAATCCCTACGATAATAAAGTATTACAGGATACTACCATAATATTTCAAGTTGCCCATTCCCCAGGAAAAATGTGAATGTAACCTTCAACGATTTGCATTTTAGTATCAATAATCAGTCCATCGAAACCTGAAAGCTGTATCTGAAAATCAATAGTTTAGTCAACAAAAATTTTGGACATTTGTGACTTGACGCGTCTAACTCTACAAAATGTTTTCTATCGAATGAAATAAATATATCATATCTCTGACTCACTCTAAGTAAAGCTTCTTCTGGGAAACTACATACTCTTATACAATAAAAAACACTCACGGGATTTTTAACAAGACCTATCGCCGCTCATACAGCTCGGATTTTCGTGAAATTTTGAATGTGCCTTCCTTTCGACCTGCAGATGGTTATGTTTTAGATTTGGGGACTTGAAATGTCGGAGTAGTATTTTTTTTTGAGTTTGCACTGTGTCGCTAATCCCCCACCCCTCATCCTTTCTTTTTTACGAACACATGACGTTATAATCTCCTGCGATGTGTTCACTATTAAACACACACTGTACAGTGTGCAGATTATTTGATGAATGCTGACAGGGGGCGCAGGGCATTAATTAATACGCAAAGGGGTTGCAGTAAGATTTATCTAAAAACAAACAAGCAAAAACAATCACAAAATAGACCTAAAGTAACGGGGAGGGTGAAGCAGATCCATTATGATCAACCTGAACCGAAACTAATCAACACATTTATCAAACATAGGGCCGGGTCCCTGAGCTAGTATTTCTTAAAAAACAACAGCAACTTATAATGTTATATCATAGTGTTATCTCAAGCACACTTGGCCATTGGTGTCTTATTCAATACCAACATAGTGTTTTCCTGACAAAGCGATGCCGTTCTATGTTTTGATAGATTCATATCCCGTTGAAGTTTCCATGATACAATGAAACTGGACATGCAGGTTGCAGTTCACTTGGAAATGCATTAATTAAGCGTGGCAATGTAACAGAAAACCCGCGAGTGGTATCTATAATATTACAAAATGCCTGCAGGGATATTCCACAACATTATAGAATACACGGGGAGCTTTTAGGCACTGGGAGCATATAGCAGGGAAATGGTATTTGTCGTTGACGGTGATCCTGTTTAGACATATGCACCCTCCAATCACATTATTATAAGCTATTGTTGATACTATATAACAGAGGTCTGCGGTGCATCTTAACTTTAAGTACAATATTATTGTCATAGCATTTTATCTGTTGGCTTCATAGTTTTTTTTTCGTGCAAATTACCAATTTATTTTAGTTGTTCGGAAAAAAAAAAAAGCTCAGGTGATAGAAAATGCCATGCATCGTCTAGCTGTGCTGTATGGTAATTTAATTAAAAAATTAAAATAGGTTTTCTAAACACGTGCAGGCGGTGCAGCCCATTTAATAAATTGTCCATACTTATATGCAATATAATTGCCATATTAAGAGGGAGTAAAATTGAGGTACATACAGTTTTTACAGTTTCATGTCTTATGGTTTCTTAGACATCTGACACCGTGCTAGACACCACCAATTACACTTTATTTTGTGTAATGTTCGGGGGTCAACCCAGTCATGTAATTCTAAAAGTTCTTTAATATTACTTTCAAACTATTTTACTCACAGCCACTCCATGTTTGACAAATCAAGTATTACATTACTCTATTTTCGTGTCACAACAAAGTGTGAAACACTGTCCATTGATGAATACCAATTTCACACACTTCTAGAGAACTTTATTCAGATGAGCCCATCCCAAATTATAATGTCATGTGAAAGGCAAATCATAAGTGCTGTGTACCTGAAATAAGCAGATCGAACTCGCCTGTCCCAGCCTTTAAAAAAGTGAATAGTTGCTTTATGGAAATTGCACCTATGTTGAGTACGCAGTGTAAATGCAAATGTATGGTAATGTTCTACTGACATGGTACAAAACCCAATAAATCTTTATCATAATTGACATAATATATATTTTTTTGGTTGCAAAACACATTCTCTCACAAAAAGTGCCAGAAGTATGTTATTTGGAATTTATCTACCAGCCATTATTCAATATAAGAATGTCAAAATATCATGTGATGTCGTACGCTTCTTGGTCTAAAGTTTGGGAGCTAACAGTGTCAGGAGGTACAGGGAAGGATTAAAGAACCCTTTATAGAGATAAAATGCACAGATTTCTCGGAAGCTTTTTAGCCTTGAAACAAGTTGCAAACCATCTGTAAAGTGTCCATATTTAAAACTGTCACTATACGATTGCTATACAAAGTGTTTCACGTTGAACTGAATCAACCTGTTGACATTAAGTGTGAGTGTGTCAAGATACCAAAATTGTTGACTGACTTAACAAATTGGTGGTGTGGCCATTAGTATAGAGTCAGTGAAGTACAGGACTGGTCATGTTAAGTCTTGGAAAAATTTGTTTCCTGTCAAGAAAGGGAATACGGTACAAGGTTTATACATCACTGAGACAACACCATAAAACCTATTTCCCACTGATACAAGCTACACTTTATCCTGCTCCAAGCACAATCATGAACAGGTTTGACCCCTCTGGCAGCTGTTTAGCATTCTCCATTTTTATCTTCCTTTGCCACGATGCAAATCTTGGTGTGCAAACACAAGGATGCACATATCAGATCTCATAAAGGGACATGAAAAGTGTACATAGCCACTTGATAGCACTTCAGGAAAATTCTGTGATACTGGAACGTAGAAAACATTATCACTGGAATAGACCTTGTGTGTTTGCCTGCCCAGGGAGTACCGGAACATCCAACCCACTGATCGATATTTTGCTAGGATGAAAAAGACCGCTGAAGTACGAAATTATTAACGACAGCAGACACTATTTGGTTAGACCACGTAATAACTTTATCTTTTTTTTCTTTCCCATCAGCATCCGCACTTAGACGATACGGACACCACGAGTGCAAGGTGACAAAGTACCTTGGCGTAACTGCGTGAAGGTTAGGTTTATTTAGGATGATCTTTGTATTTGTCCATCATACCCAAGTTGGAGCTTTACGTCAAACTAGTGATCTGCCTGGTCCCGGGTATCATACACAACAATAAATAAAACAACACAGAGACAACCATAGATAGGAATTGTAACGCAGTTGAGCTATGATAATAAGGAATAATTGGTCGCCCCAAAATTTCCATAAGATTTCAGTGGGAATAGGCCGAAAATATGAGTTCCTGCTCCCGTTCATACCTACTTTTCATGGGTAAACATGCCAGTTTTCACATTCATAAGAGCCATTGTCAGAACACAGTCTCAGTCACAGAATAGATCATCAGAACAGACCATAAAATGCTTGCAATAAACTCTTTATGGCAAATCGAACATCTTGAATTATGCAAGCAGAATATTTCATATCGAGTTATTAGTGCTGGAAGGTAATTCAGTATATAATGAAAGCAGGGACACTGAAAAACACTGCAAATTTTCTTTTTATTATCAATTAAAAAAAATAATAATAAGCTTAGCCTAATAAAAGAAATGTTTCTTAAATTATAGGCTGTGAGTGAGAGACTTCAAACTCAACTATCATTTCAAGATTTTTTCTTCATTTTTGTGTATACGCTGATCAGAAATTTGTGCAGAAAAGTGTCGAATGATAGTTAGCAGAGAAAACGTATTTGGAAGAGCAGCGTGCCATTAAAGAGCCCGATTTAGTTTACTTCCCAAACATTTGGTCGCAGACACCAGTAATGCAATTCCATATTGCCAGCGTAAATCACACCAATGTTGAC
>OZ007568.1:24854389-24881889 GCA_963931925.1 Onchidella celtica
AGAGGCAGTTAACTCACACTCGGACACAAACACACAAGAAAGTATTAAATAACTAGATCGGCTAGTCTGGCAAGAAAGGTATGCTGAGTCTCGATCCCTTCCAACCTCCCGCAAGGCTTGTCCGCTGGCCAAATTAGTTAGCAATCTCATTGGCCGAAACATCCCACCATTTTGAATGTAGGAATATAGTCTGCACTATTCTACCAGCCAGTTAACGTGCAAAACTTGTCTAGTCATACTTAACAATGTCAACTATCCCCACCTTGTCTCACCCCTACTCTATTCCTTCTAATCACGAACATTAAAACCGACAAGCGTGAATCTAACAGTTTAACTTTCCAATTCTTTACTCACAAACAATAATACGCGAGGACCGTTCCCGGCCACCAGCCAATTTCTCATGGCCGTGGTGAAAAAAACAACTCACGGCTCTGCGTGAGATTTAATAACACTTGACTCATGACAATTATTGGCTGGAGTTGGAATGGAAGGAACAAATGAAACGTGAACGTGACTTATATTCAGGTCAGCGCAAAAAGGCAAAGACTGTATAATAAAAGCAACAATATTGACCCAGATGACGTTATTTCTTGTTTGGCCACACCCAGAAGGCAATGAATTATAATTATTAGGTTTTCACTGATTTATATTTAGTTTGTTTCATCATTATGTTTAGGGAGCAGTCACAGTTATAACGCTACTTTCTAAATAAAGAGGTTTCTGTTAAACAAGCTTGGCATGAGCATTGCCGCCCTTATGAGAGAAGGAGAGAGAGAGAGAGAGAGAGAGAGAGAGAGAGAGAGAGAGAGAGAGAGAGAGAGAGAGAGAGAGAGAGAGAGAGAGAGCGAGAGAGAGAGAGAGAGAGCGAGAGAGAGAGAGACAGACAGACAGACAGACAGACAGACAGACAGAGAGACAGACCGACAGACAGACAGAAAGACAGAGACGGAGAGAGCAAGAGAGACATACAGACAGACAGAGGGGGGAGGATGAGGAAGAGAGAGAGTGTGAAGGAGAGACTTAGCAGTTTCTGCTGGTAGTTTTACAGTACTTGACTGGCCATCACTGATATTTGGAGACTGCCTCGGTTCGTAACTCATTCCCAATGCGAATTCTATGGTCTTAGATGTCTTGGACAGTAGTGACAGCAGCTGATTTCACCCTCAATGAACAGGATGTAAATAATTAAAACCACATCTCATTTCGTCTTATTCACACATGCTTAGTATGCCTTCGTCCACTCACAGACTCAAGTAACGCGGGGAGGTTATCGGCACATAATGAAGATGCCCAACAAGGTCTGTATTCAAAAGCACTCGAAGTAACTGAAACCCGCGAACCGCAAAGTCTTCTACATCACAATCATGCCGTTTTATTCAGTTTATGCAGTTCCTTTCAGATCTCGCGAGCAATCTCTGAAGACAAATGAGATAATAATTTCTTCCTCTGGAGTACCCATGCGATGTAATGTCTCTCAATTAAGTTGACAGTTATCTGTTTGTAGTGTTTTCAGGCGGTGCCTACATCAAGGATATCTAGAGCAAGTTGAGCAACAAATGTCATAGCTATCAGGCCAGTGGCTCTTGCTTATTGATCCACATGATCAATTCTCGCCGAATGGTTAGATGCTGACCAAAAGAAACCAAGTTCTGATGCCACAAACCCATGCCATCAATGACCGGCCGTCTACGACGTGTTCTATGGGGTTTCATATCAACCATGTACACAAAAGTACTGAGCCTGAGAAAATATCTGTCTATCACCACCTGCAAACAACACCCGAACAACGACGGCAGTAGAGAAGGGTCAATTTAACCCGTTCAGATCGATATGATTGTGGTCCTTGATGAACAAACTCCATACACTTTTGCCCAAAGGATGTGCACATTTGAATAGACAGATTCTGAAGTCCTTTAATTGGTGCTCCAGTAACACACAGTAACGCATGGTAACTCAGAAAGGAGGCATCGAAAGGTAAATTATTTACTACCAAAAAAATACAATCAATAGTTACTCGTACTTTGTAGTTGTTTTAAGTTTTTAAATTTAATTAAACACTCTATTCAAAGGAACAATACATTCGTTTATCTCAAGTCTAACTCTTTTTCTGTCTTTAAAACGCAGGCCTACTTCATTATACATGGTAATGTATCAAATTAGAGATATGGCATTGTGTTAATAGTGGGTTGCACAGTGCATGTTTACTGCGTCACATGCACGACTATGCACTCTGTGATATAGCTTCATGACATACGTGCAACAGCTATGTCTATGTAAATGCTTCCAGTGCGCAGAGGCCATAGTTCATTAGTAGAGATTCACTGTTGCTCGAGACATTTGGGGAAGGATCACTGAGAGAGGGTGCACTTACAGGCGGCCGCTGTCAAAGGGAAGAAGAAAGAAAAAGAGGAGAAGATAGAAGAGGATAATGATGACGATAGGGAAATGATAAACTTGAAAACACTAAATCTTGCCGGGAAGGACAAGGGCAAGGATAAGCAAAGCAAGACGAGAGGCGGGAACGAAACAGCGACGGTCAGATGATATTATAATTTTCAAAACTGAGAAGAGGGGATAGAAAGACAAACGATTCTTGTTTAGTCGTCACATACGGTACAAGGACAACATTGCCTGGATCTGCGCTTGCTATTTCTGGAATGTAAGCTTCATTGCGTATTGCTACACAGTCTCAATGGACATCTAAAAGTAAAAGCCAAAAAAATGTTCGGAAATAAAGACCCATTAACGCGGGCTCAAATTGCAGATCAGCTGTTTTGCTGAACAATGGTGAACATTTTATAGACTTTTTCCAATCGTCAAACAATTTGTGGATGCAAACTGATCCAAAGTGCCGAGACAGAAGGAAAAAGTAGTCTTGTCCGGTAATTCAAAAACAAACCATGCTAATATTGGGCGGGCTGTGTGATTTTGTTGAAATATCTTAATACCCTCGCTGCTTTTCTCCGTAATAATAATAAGTGTCATACACAGCCACGGAACACTGTCCTAAAATACAGTAGATTAAAACAACAGCAACAAGAAGAACAACTCCCCTTGCAAATCCAGTCCTATATTATACTCTAGAGGGCTAGTGCAGGTCGGTCATACTTCCACACCCACAGACGTTAAAATATAGAACGATTTATTTTATTTTTATCTCCCCGAAAGGAACAAAGTTGGCTCGTAAAATTTCGAGAAAAACACATACAACAAGGACTTAAATTAACTGACTTGCATTTCTTACTAATGAAAACTGACCTTTCTTTCTGCTGCTCCTTAATTAGTTTTGTTTTTCACCTTTTCGACGGCTCCGCAGTCCAAATAATAGCTCCGTTTCGGAAAAACATTGTTTTCTTACATTTGGCTTGAAATTGGCCCTTGTCACGCATTCGCTTTTCAAAGAATAAAGCAGTTTAATCTAAATATAACGAATAAAGTAGTAATTTAAAATAATTATGCTCCGCATTTGGGTATCTAGCGATCACCCAGTGTAAAAATATCCGTTAATTTTCTTGCCGGCTGTGCATAAACATTTTGCAGGACATACTATGTACGTTTGCTCGGCTTTGTCGCTAGATCAACGACCTCAACGTCACGTTTGTTCCCAACGCAAAACGAGACTGGAACATCGCAGATTCCTCGCTAAACTTCTCAACACGCATTACTTATGCTAAATTATGAAATCAAGCACACACATACAGACACAGAAATACACTCACTCGCTCACACATACACACATACACATGACAGTGTCTCTCGCACGTTATAAATATTTCATTGTCCTTTTGAAAAAGCTCTCCTTCTGAACTGCAACACACAAAAGAAAAGAATAAACAGTGCCATTTATCCTGCTAACCACAGGTTATCGAGAAATCTGTAAATAATTTAAAGCCCCCGAAAACACTAGCTATGATAAAAATCAGATAATTCAAAAGCCTTCAAATGTGGTGACTGTAGAAGTATCGCATATAATAATGTATTGTAGTACAGAGACGATAGTTTCTGTTTACCGAGACTCAGTGGTGCTTACGTAGCTTTTGGCGCAGTGGAGGCAGGACCGCAGATGTCAGAAAATCTGTCTCCTGATTTCGAACTACACTTGTGAAAGATATATTAGAGCAACTAGATTACTGCTGATAACCTTCCTTCGGGAATCTCACAAAATAGCTGAGGTATTCGGCGTTGCCCGGGATAAATCTATCCCCTCCCCCCGGTCACCCTATCTCTTTCTGTCCCTCCCTCCCTTCTCTCTCACTCTACCACTGTCTATCTGTCTGTCTTTCTCTTTCTTTTCTCTCTGTCTCTCAAATAGATTCTATAAAGCCAGATCTGCTCATATTTCCCGTACGCTCGGGTTTTCCTTTCTTGTGGGGAAATGGCACCAAATTAAACGTATGTCAAGTACAGTATCCCGTGAGCATTAGTGCGCCACGGAGTCTGTTCCTGTTTGGGAAAAGTGCACCGAATTGAACGTCCTTAGAGGGCAGCCAGACAGCTCTAGGCTAAATAAAAAACAGCAAACAAACAACTCTTTAAACACAAACGTTTAAACAAAGAAATGGGCGATGAAAGTCTATCCAAACATGTAATTATTAAGCAAACCACTGATGACCAAATTTGATGTGTTTTCGATTCGGCAGCTCCGAAGATTGTCTTGACTAGATGCGAGTAAAGCTCAGAAATACATAATAGATAAGGACTTTGAGTTTTTACTGGCCACATATTTAAGTTTCTCCTAAAATTCGGTTTATATTTAAATTAGTTCAAACTTTTAACCCTTAAGCTCCCCCCCCCCCCTCATTTTTGCTTGTGGGCGAATTCTGATTTCATGACAATTTTACTCTTAGGGGCTTAATTAAGGTTTTTTTCATGATCACATAGTTGATTTATTATGTACACTGTAGAAAACACTAAAAATAATTCACTTTTCTCGCCTTGAGTTCTTGAGGGAACTGCAAACCGAGCGATAAATTGTTTGTGTATCACCGGTGATACAGTATGGTGCCTAGAGGGTTAACTTGTTAAAGCACAGAAATGTCCAATCAAATATGGCACACGAATTCCAAAAGAGATGCTTGTAAGAACCGTTACAGATTAAAGTAGAACAGTATGAATTTAATACTTTCTAGTACAGTAATAGCTTATAATTTGCCAAACCAATTCTTGAAATAATATTTTACCAGCATACCAGTATCCCTGCCTGTGATGATCATAGATGGAAAGAACATGTCTCCAGAGACTGATCACAAAGTTTACTCGCTGGCTAAAGGTTCAGACAGAACAATATTGGTCCCACACAAAGCTATTTCTCTATAAGACGTCAATTCATTTATAATTCATGTTGAGTTCCTCCTATATTAAGGATTTCAAGTGTAATCAGTCCGCTTCCTCCCCATATAAAACATTAGATGGACAGGATTAACTCAAAGTCTCGTTCAGAGATTACTTTACCGATGTTCTTTCTTAATCTGTATTACATCTTTACTTTCACAAGTTCAAATTCAAACTGAAACGACCCTTTCTCTTCGTCTTTTTCTTTTTTAGTTAAGAGGATAGGTATAAAGTTTATAACAGAAATTTAAACCATGATTTGGCTGATCTGAAAGTATTGGATGGAAGAGCCTGGTGTTAGGTCTTTAATTTAGGAGTTTCGCTGCTCCTGGCATTTACACCTCGCTTTTCTTGTATCTATTTTTCTTGTTAATGTTTCTGTAGCAATTTTTTTTCTTTTGTTTTAATTTTACCCTGGCAGTGACCTTGTTACTGTTAGGTTGCTAGTAAGACTAGCACTTCTGTAGCCTGTGGTTTTATCTTTTCAATTTACACCAGCGCTTGAACATCACATGTTGGGATGGAAGAGCCTTCGAGAGCCGAGGCACTGAATATGCTCAATATTGGCAAAAACTATCACAAAGTGAGCTCAGTTGTGGTCCCCAGAAATTATTTCCATTTTGCATTGGCTTTGTTGTACTGAGCAGAAAATAATTGGTCCGAGGGGTCGTCTATAAAGTACGCACACCAAAGATACTGGAAACGATAAGATGAGATACTCCCTTTTTCGCACCTCCAAAAACAATCGTGCACACAGTTTGCGCGCTGATCGGGAGCGGGGCCCATGGCGCATAGCATGAAAATAATGCTTAATATAATGATAAATCAATGATGCGAATTTGTTACAGTGGTAATGCGACCCAAAAAAAAAAAAAAAAAGTAACAAGAGTTTTCCCAAAGCGATTGAAGTTATAATTACAAAGTAAGTGACGTCAATCAAGGTCTACAGCGGTAGCTAAACAGGAACAAAATTCAACACTTTACCTATTTGGCTTTGTAAAATACCGCATTGTCCATGACTTCCTCGCATACGCCGCTAGGTGGCGGTGCGACATCTGTGCACGCTAAAAGCGCCAGCTGTCTCATCTTATTCTGTCTAGTATCTTTGCGTACACTCGGAAAGGGGGAGAGGAGGAAAAGAGCGGGAAGGGCGATTTGAGCCTATGATATGCATAAATGGAAAAGGACGGGCGGTTCTGAGGAGCGTATACGCTTTTTTGAATTGGCTGTTCTGAAGGGACGGGAGTTCAATTACAAACCCGAATAGAGAACATTTCTGAGCGGTGTACATTGTGCAGCTATAGGTAATTGTATAAATACTACGATCCTCTCCCATCAGCCCCTTGAATTATGGCAATGAATGAAGAAGTTTTGTTTTATTTACTTCTTTTTCAACTAAAAGATTGCATGTTTACAAAACTGATAGCAGTTGGAGCAACCTTCCGCCGCCCTCAAAGAAAAACGAAATGAATGATTTAAGTGCAAGATTAAACAGATAATGAAACTGGAAACACAAAGGGTGGTGAAGTGGTAGGTGGATTATCGATCTTCTGATTTTACATTCATTTTCCGGTTTGGAGATCTGCAGGAGATTTAATATTAACAGAAAATGTCACAAAGACTGTTTTTCTTTACACTTAACGCCACACAAGAAATCACATTAATTGTGCTTATAGTATGCTGCTATAAGATCCATGCTTATTGTCTAGTATCTCATTCTGTCTGCAAGATCTATTTGCTTTCCCCAAAAAGGGATAACAATGAGTGACCCGTGAAGTGATTGTCAGCTCACGCTCATTCCGATTTTAACATTTTGAAAGTCCATAGAAAAGATTTTTATCAACATATAAATAAAAAAAACACGTAAATAGATAAATAAATACATTGATAAAGAAATAAAGTAAAATAACTAAATGAATAAATGAGGGGCACGCCAGATGTTTCAGTATGTTCTGTGCCCTGGTAAATTGAAAATTGATGAATATCTGTAAGGGGCTTAGAGCTTGTATTAAAGGATGGAGGCTATATAAATGTTATCTATTATTGTTATTGTTATTATTACTATTATTATTAGTTGTTGTTGTTGTAGTAGTTTTAGCAGTAATCATGTTAGTGGCGGTAGCAGTAATGAATAGATAGATAAATATATAAAAGTATACAGGCCGCGGTGTGACCAAAAAGGTCCAAAGATATTCTTCACAGCATGAAATCGCTATTAGTCTTAGTGTATTAGGACCGGTAGCATGACGTTTGGAGCACCAACATTTTTAAAACATGACATTTGGAGCACTGCCTAAATCTAGGTTAAATTGCAGTATGACATTTGGAGCACTACCAAAAATTAATAAAATTTCAGTATGACATTTGGCGCACCTTTACCGCTGCTGGTATTCGATTACATTTTCACAGACACATATCAACATCAAGTCGCAAATCTACTGAAAAAAAAAATCCATCTTTTACACTCGAAAAAATTTTGTTTTGCTCATCATCATCATCATCATCATCATAAATTAGGTGAAAAAAGACTGGTCTATAAATGATGTCGATGATGATGGTGTTGTTGTTGTTGTTTTTTTATTATTATTATTTTTATTATTATTACAGGTATTATTATTTTAGCATCATTATTATTATTGTTGTTGTTGCTGTTGTTGTCCTTGTCCATGGCCACTGTTTGTGGGGTTTCTGATCTCTGCGTCCAATTCCCTCCACAAAACTGTACTATTGTTTTTGTTGGGTCCCACGAAGCTTATCTTCCCGTAGGCCTTCGACAACAGTGTGACGTCTCGTGTAGATTATTTATTTTGTTCAGCCACTTATTAAAAAAATAATAAACCAAAAAAAGAAAAAAAAAACCCAATAAAATAAACATTATTAATGCGCGCCTCTTCACGAGACAGTCCCAAGCCTGTATAAACGCAGAGGGAAAATGTTTATTAAAAAAAACATTTATTCAAAACGCGCTCGGTTCTAAGATTTTAACGCAAAAAATGTGAAATATAAAACCGATCGTTGAATAAATATTGACTATTTAACATGAGTCTTTGTTCAGTTATGCTTACAATAATCCATTTGGATTCTAATATATCCTGATATCCAAATAATTTCAAAATAATTTTGTAAGTTTTAAAACGCTCCAGCAAACACTTTGCCAACGTTAACTAGTCGCTATTCATCTGGAATTGACTGACGGAGAGTGTATTAGGCCTATAAAGAAACTTTCTATCCCTGTGGTACCCCACCGCAAGTTATTGCAAAATATCCGTAGAGTATGCGATAGTCAACAGGTTGATTAAGGATTAATCGATAAAATCACAGCCCAAATTCTAGTGCTCCAAAAGTCACATGCCAGCCTTCTTTGAACTAACTTAGTGCTCCAAATATCACATGGCGGCTTTCTTTGATCTGCAGTAGTGCTCCAAATGTCATACAACCTTAGGACCGCCCGCTGCGACTACCGTGACAGTTACACATTTGCCAGTTATGAGTCCAATAAAGTTACGGAATATTAGCTCGGTCACAGACCCGGGCAGCATTTCAAGTAATTTAATATTCCACATTCCATAAAATATGTAATTCTGCATCATTTTCAAATATTAAGTGTGGCAATGTTTCTCTGATGTAGGCAATAAAGAGCTGAGATGAAAAGCCAGATGATTTCCATTGAGTACCTGAAGACTGGCTGGCCCGAATACCAGAGACCAACAGTGCAATGTCTGACTCAGCAACGGGGAAATAGAAAAAGTTGGGAAGTACCGACAGCCTGTGGAAAGACAGCGAGGCAGAAAGAGAGTTTCGAAACAAAAGAAAAGGAGGAAGGAAAGAAAGAAAAAAAGAGAGAAAGACAGAAAGAAAGAAAGAAAGAAAGGAAAAAAAAGAAAGAAACAGTAAGAAAGTAAGACAGAAAGAAAGACACAAAAAAGAAAGAAAGAAAGAAGGGACAGAGAAAGAAAGAAAGACGAGGAAGATGAGACACTAGAGCTACAACGGAGTGGAGGGAGAGCAGATAACATCAGCGGAAGGGTGGCATGGGGAGAAGACGACTGGAAAAGGGTGTGAGTGTACACGGTGTTCACAATTTTGGGACTGACGAAACTTATTCTGTCTGAACTTAAAAACAAAAATGAGATCAAAATTGCCCACATAAATAAAAATCCTCCAACTTCGATCAATACAACCAGTTGGGAGACAGATGCAAAATGGGACGGATACGAGGACGTTTTTGCATGAAGTGTACTCGTTTAAAGACATGTACTATAAAACTGCTGAAGCGTTCACTACATGTGAATGATAATGGCAAAATTTAAAGTTGGTGCAACTGTACTTATACGTGCGGTGTTGTTGTTTTTTTGTGTGTTTTTTTTTTGTGCGATTGTGTAACTGTATGTATGTTTTACTACTCGCTACAAAGTCTGTATCTATTCAGATCGTCTACGAAGCTTCAAGACAACGTAGATAAGATTATAAATGTGCCTCGATGGTACACTAAAACAAATATTTTCATTTGGTTTAGCTTTCTGAGACAAATAAAATATGGTAATTGTGTATTACAAGCCAGGGAAACAGACTAGAACTCCGTATCTTTTATTCTCAGACAAGGTCATTTTGTGATCTTATGTTTTTGGATAACGTGGACAATTGGTCTCGTGGGTGCTAACTTTGCCTGGGACACTTCACCGCATGAGTTGAACATTAGATTCGATTTATTATCCAAAGTGGCTGATACTGTATCCTTCTCCGCAAACCATAGCCGAGACAAGGAACTGATCTTTTTAGAGTTGGCCTATGTTTTAAAACTGACACAGTGAGGCAGTGGTCTCATTTTCGATAAAGAGAGAGGGAGAAAGAGAAAGATAGAGATAGATAGATAGATAGATAGAGAGAGAGAGAGAGAGAGAGAGAGAGAGAGAGAGACAGAGATAGAGAGAACAGAGAGAGACAGAGGGAGAGAGAGAGAGAGGAACACAGTGGAAGAGAGAGAGAGAGAGAGAGAAGTGGAGAAAAGAGAGACAGACAGACTGACAGACAGGCCCACTTACAGAAACAGACAGACAGAAGTCTAAAGGAAGTTTTTGAAGACATTTGGTCCGGGGTCCACAGTGTTCAGCCGAGGAGGACACCTTTTTAATGGCATGGACAGTAGGTCCACAAAGGCTGAGACAGATTCAATGTTCAATGAACTGCAAATGGAAAATTGGTACATGTGAGCTGAACCGAAAACCCTAATGCGTGGGCGGTGTTCACTGGAGATCTGGGAAAAGCTGACTTTGTTAGCCAGGTGGCTTGAGGAGAAAACAATCACCGAATGTGCGGAATAATAAATATTCTTCAAATTGCCTCACTGGTCGGTCCTTCTTGTGAGAACTTCACAGCTTCTCTGTTTGATTAAGCTTTAAGAAGGTTTTGTCTGACAGACTGTGATTATTTTTCCCTACACACGTTGTACTGTTTTGCTCGTGGGAAATAACTTCTCCGATCAAAGTACACACAGTGCATGTATCTAAATTAAACCTACCGTACCAGTTTGTATAATTTATTCTGATACTCATTTATTTTAGCTGGGATTTTCCCACTTGATCGGAATTGAACCCGACTGCTAACAAAGGAACGATATCATGAAAAAAGGGCATTTCATTCACCGAATTTCAGTCTGACATCGCCATTTATTTCATGGAATGTCTGGACGGTTCAGCGGTTTCTGATAAGGAAAAGCAGCCTGTCTACATGATGGCTCATGTATTACAGACAATACCCACCAGTGATGTATAATTAGACGTGACATCACAGAGCAGCAACCCTCCTGATGATAACGCTCTGATGCCTAGCATTCCATATCTGAAAACACGTCACTACAGCCAAATGTCCTACACTGGAACTTTTCTATATTCATCAACGAAATAAAATATTTTCCGTGATAGATAATAAATTAATATTTCTGTTTTCATTTGACTATTATAAATTAGCTTTGCAAGATTCAGAATTGTTGTGTTGGTTGAGTGAACAAATGCCTGGACATTATTAGAATGTTAAAGTTATATAATGGACATGTAGTTACCCAGAATACAGACAACATCAATGTTTACTATGCACATTTTTTTAAAATTCGGCTATAAGAAAGAATGAGGATAAAAATGATCAGATGTGGATGGGGGTTACTATAATCGACCAGGGTCTTTAGCAGTCTTCTGTGTATGACATTTACCAAAGTCTACACTAGTCATGCTATTCAGCTATAAATTACCATCTGCCGCAAGGCTCTAGAATACGTTGGTCACGGGGGAACGTTGATCTAGAGGCAAAGTGTTCGCTTCTCATGCCGAAGGTACCGGGTTCAGTTCCCGGTCGGAGCAGTTAGGTTGGGAATTTGGGGGAATTTACTGTCCCTGGTCCTATGGTAGGATAAGGACGAAAAACCCAGATGGCCCCTGTGCACGCTGCGCAGGTTAAAGATATTTTGGCAGTTGGAAGTCGAAAAGAGCAGGCCTAACAATGCCTGCTACCCGGAAAAATTTAAAAAAAAAAAAAGGCCAAAAACAACAACAACAACAATAAAAAAAACCACGAATCCCTAACCCCCCCCCCCCCCCCAACCACACACACCTCCATGGGATCAAAAAAGTATACAAATACAAATACGGCAACAACAAGAAATACGAAAAATAGGAAAAAGAGAGATGCAAATGCCAGGGGCACAGATCCTCCGAAAACAAAGACCTCAACACCGGCTCTAAAACACGGATGCTTAGAGCCATAGATTTTACACTGACATGGGGTTTCCATTGACCGACGTGACTAACATAATCATACGAAAGTCATTTGTGTAAGGGCTTAGCAGATGACTCAGCCAGTGATAATTTTTGTCATATGGACAGTACATGTACCAGCAGGTTTTCCGCCACAGAATCAAATTATGCTTCTGCATTCATTTTCCCATTCGTCTCGCTGCACTAGTTAGCCCGGTTCTATAAACGTAACATTTCATTACTTCATTACCATTTTTTTTCTAACTCTTGCACTGCTGCCGCGGGTGAAATGAAAAAATAAAAAGGTCAACGCTACTGGGGCCATGCACCAAAATAGAAACAATAGGGCTTTTGTCACTAGCTTATGGCTAATTTGCCAACAACATGTCATGACCATGTCGCCAATGAGAAGCTTATTGTGGTCAATTATTTAAACCCAGTCTTAAACCTTTCCCTAACTCTTAACCTAACACTAAAAATAAAACAAATCACTGCAAACAAACTCATTTTGGCAATGCCACAAATAGTCACTCTAGAATGAAACTGTATGGACACAAAAGCAATATGGCGTTGGCTGCAAGAATGGTGTAAATTTGGTTTAAATGTTCACAAAAATACGAGGTTGGACACAATGTGTGTGACTACATAATGAGGTTCAGACATGAAAAAGGCCACTAGCATAACAGTTACATTGTCTGTTACAACATGGAGATGCACGGTCCAGTGTATAATTTATGAAGGTAAAACTGTATGGCACTATGTGGGAATGTAAATTTCTTACCCTATTTGAAAGATGCGAACTTGCACTGTCTTGCCTTACGTTTCAGGCATCGATGATGATGGAATGCATTTTCGTGCTTGTGTTGTTTTATTTGTTCTCATCATGACGTGGAAATGCTTGACTGTATTATAATAACTGGACTAGGTCTGGAGTATCAATTTTTTCCAGAAGTACAGTTGTTTTTTTTTTGGTCGTTGTTGTTGAAAACAATTTTAACAAAACATAGTTTCAAGGTCCACGTTAAACCTTTGAGAGATATAAAATAATGTATGCTAAGCGACAAAAGGAATGGCAATACATAAAACTTACAAGAACTTTCATGGATCATTATCTGAAGAGGGCTGTGGAGGTTCAGCATCATAATATTAAAATATGAAAATGGAGGTAAAAAAGTCAAACAGGGATAACATTGCAATAACGAAGCACGAAACTGCCCCATTGACTTAATCACACATTGAAGAAGACACAGCAGGTGTGCTGGGAAAAACCAGGATCGTATGATAATGATATAAAACATAAAGAAACTCCCATAACATGAAGAGGGCTGTGGAGGTTTCGGATCGTATATTGTGGATGACGGACAGCACATAAAGATAATTTTGCAGTGATCAAACATAAAACTGCATTGACAAAATTATACATTCAGGACGACACAACAGAGCAAGGAAAAATATTATCATACGAACATCATCGTATGATAATATTTATTAAACATAATAAGAAACTCCAAGGTCTATCAAATGAAGAGTACTGTAGAGATCTCCTTTCATATTTTATGAGTAACAGACAACGGTGATTTCACTGCCATAATCAAACAAAACTGCCGCATTGACGAAATTAGAATTGAAGAAGGCAGAATTGGAGAACAAGGAGAAACCAGGATCGTAATCTGTTGATATGTGCATGCAATACTGACATTAGACACACCCACGGATATAAAAACAAAGGATAATATAGCAGAGCAAACCACGGAGTTCCTTTTTACCTTCTCTTCTTTCACGTTACTTTCCCTTTCCCCAAGGACCTGTTACAGTTTTACGGTGTATTCGTATTGAAATAAAACCAACACAAAGTTCTTCTCAGTGCAACATAGCAGATGACAATCAGAAGTAACTCTATAATATCTTTCATAGTTATACAAATAATAACCCCCCAGATGATAATATAGACCGCGTTTATCAGGTAAATAACAAACCCGATAAAGGAACTAAAACGCATCAATGGTTGTACTAACCCCCATTGGGACAAACAATTAACAGGAATGCAGCACTATGCCACAGAAACTGCCTATCTGTTATGAACGACTAGCTGCAATAATGTCACCATAATTTAAATTCATTGTGGCGATGGTGTAATTTTATGATTTCACCACCCCACCCCATTCCACTCAGAATGCCATACTTCAATAGTCCAACAATTTCTATCTATGGCTTGAGAATCTCTGAAGTGAAACACTTGTTGCTTACAGCCTGGGAACTCCGGACCTTTTTCATCCACATCATAAGGTGAGGAGACACATATAAGTATTAACATATCCAATTTGCCTAGCAAGCCTATTTGCAACGATGACCATACTTTGCACTGCGTAAAGTTGCTATTGTCGCCCACATGCAAAGTAACGGTATTTCTGCCTGCAAACCCGATTTCTATAGTAGGCCACACGGAAGGAAAAGCTCTGGTGCAACCAAGGAGTACACAGTTTTGTGGATGGTGAAACTGTCTGGTCAGCCCCAGCTCTTGTTCTTATCTTGCTTATAACTTGGTAACTGATAGCTAGGGCATGGGCCTTTCCTCTTTTTCTGCCCTTTTCAAGTCAAGATCGCCTGTATAAAAGTACAAACTGGAGCATCTGGGGTTTTTCCATTGGATAAACCTACTTGAAGTTTTCTTTCCTTGTTCTAGGTTTTCCTTACACACTAAAAAAAAGTATCTCTACCACAAGGACGAAAAAATTCGGAGGGCCCGTGTGCACGTTGCGCACGTTAAAGATACCTTGGCAGTTGGAAATCGTAAAGAGCAGGCCGAACAGGCCGCTGCCCGGGCAAAATTAAATAAAATTCATCCCTACCACCCACCCCCCCTCATCCCCCCACCACCAAAAAAAAAAAAAAAACGCCGACCGGCGCTGCACTGTGGCGACGACGTGCCTGCTCCAGTTGTAACTGGGGTGCAATGGCACAAAGGCAAAATTTCCCAAATGGGATTAAAGAGTTATACAAATACAAATACAAATACAAATACAATCAATCCACCTCCTTCGATATAATAATATTCTTATTTTGGTTATTGGTGTAATGTGGCACCCGTATGTTACGATAGATGATTTCAGACAGGAAACGCATGAAAATTTTGGACTGGCATCAAATGGAACACTGGTCAGATTCACTCATGTTGATGACTCCACTCTCTTGGTATTTTAGGCAGTCCAGAAGAATTGCGTAATTTCGAACAATATGTACGGTATACGAAGAGACCAGAAAAAGACGTCATTACAAAAAATCATTTGAAAAAACAATCACCATGAGTGATTCGATTCAGTTATGCCCCTTTATCAAGCTCCTTAACTGCATGGTTCCGCACAGCAGAAGAAAATCGGTCAAAAGAAGGATCGCCATTTACTACTTTGACATTAATATTACGACCAATTGCACGGTGAAGAATCCCCTCCATCAATTTTCACACGGAATATGAAACATTTGTGAAACAATTTTAACTTGGCCACAGTCCATGAAGAACCGGGTTGATGTGTGCCCACTGCACCAGTTTCAAAACTCAGAAATAAAAATTTAAGAATGGAACGTTTCGCCCTCCTCGCACTCAATCAGAGAAACTTCGACTCTGCCGAATGGTCAAAGTGACATTCATATGATGAATTATAATTAGTTGAATCACTTAAACTAAAATGCATATTTTTGCTTGTCAGAGGGAGACAGCGTTTGTGTTTTTGAGGGAAAAAAGAGAGACAGAGCGACAGAGAGACAGGGACAGGGAGAGAGAGAGAGAAAGAGAGAGAGAGAGAGAGAAAGAGAGAGAGAGAGAGAGAAAGAGAGAGAGAGAGAGAGAGAGAGAGAGAGAGAAAGAGAGAGAGAGAGAGAGAGAGAGAGGGAGAGAGAGAGAGCATCTTTCCAATACCTTAGCTTTCGCAAAAATATTCCCTCATCTTCGCCGAGAGGTAGATTCACTGAGGAAATAACAGACTAACAGGTTCGTATGGTTACAGAAGCTGGCTCACACACTGATCCATAAAGAGATAAACACACCGGCTCACCCTATCCTTTGACTTAAACCATGCATAAACAAAATATAAGCAAACACAAAGTAACAGAAAACACACACAAGTTATATGCACCACACTAAAGAAACAAATTACATTGACACACCCATTAAGTTAAACTCGATGCAACTTTTTCCAGGCACAGTAAAATCTTTATATTGATTTCTCGTCGGCCACAATTAAAGCAAACTGAGTCATAAACGTCATAAAATATCGTCAAAAACGGTCAGTCTAATAGTCGAATGACTCAATATGCAGCCAGCAAAATGGCGATGACTAAACAGTTTCGCTGGAAGTGGATGGGCTTAGCGCAACCTCCTGCAGAAACCTAATTTTATGGGAACACACGAACATCATGTGCGTCCTTCGTCTGTCTTCGTGACAGTTTTGGAGACTTTTTCTAGATGCTCCCATCGCATTGTTTACACTATTTACACTCGCCCATGTAACATTAATCAGGCAATATTTGAAGGAATTAAACGGTAAGAAGATTTAAAAGAATAAAAACATGCCTGAAATAAACCGCTTTCCAAGACGTCAAGCATGCGGCCCTGAAGGAGAAAGATAAACAGCCGGCAGATTTGACATAGAAATTGCCAGATTAATGAGATAAGGGAGTTTTTAATTGTGTATGTGTGTGTGTGTGTGTGTGTGTGTGTGTGTGTGTGTGTGTGTGTGTGTGTGTTGCCGGCTTGTGTGCATAATAAAAATGTTTCTTGCCTTTTTTTCAAAGAGGTATTACTTGCCTCAGTAGTAATTTATTGATTTTCATTTTTTGGCACCAATATACAACACACCGGTATGTTTCACATACAGTCCACACAACGGTTGCACATAATGCCTACACATAGCCACCTAGCTCAGACAGTCAGACTGATAGATTCTGTCACCCTTGTATCCGGGAAAAACATTATGATGTACGAGATTTCATACTAAAACTGATTGTGCATTCCCGAGTGTGCAACTATCATAAATTATGTCAGCTTGCAGACTGAATTTTTTCAGATGACAACATAAGAAAAGAAACATATTTGGGATCTGAGCGCATGGTCCGGCCAGAAAGCACATCGGTCTAAAGACACTTAGTTACTTAGAATGGGCTACAGTTAGAGCAAGGAGGTTTCTGTGTTTCTTTGGTGGTTATTTATCTCAGCAATGAAATGAGTTTGAGTTTGGAGAAAGCACATCGAGCGATAACAATCACATTGTGCTAGGCAAAAGGAAGACAGTGTAGACAGAACATAGCAGATCGCTGGGACAGAAAGAGACACTTCCAGAAACGCCCATCAACCACGACGACCTGAAATGAAAACAGCACCAATTCTTCACAAATGCACCCAGTGTGGACATTCCTCTGAAATGCCTAAAGATAATCTCCTGATTATGGGAACTAAAATGGGTTGTTGTAACAGTAAGGTAGTCTTTGGTGGTTTTCCATGTTATACAGACAGCCGGAGCCATTTTCTTCATAATTTACACGCAAGAAGGACATTCCACTCTAAAGACTTTCCAATTTGCTTTTCTTACGTTGACGTTGAGCAAGGACTAGCACTCACCATGATGGAAACCTATATGTGTTGTATTTTGACAGGGCTAAACAGAAAAGCTGAGACAATGATGTGAAATATTTTACATAAGGAATACAACTAGCTATTCAGTTTAGGTGTTATTTTGTCGTTACTATTAGGTTGGTTTCTTTTTTGTGTATTTTTTTTTTTTGGTTACTCTTCAGGTTCTTTTAAGCACTCACGATTCAAAATAATGTTCTTGGATTATTATATTGTAAAGCCCTTGCAGCCTGGTTGTTAACAGGTTGAAGTGCTTTACAAAATAATGCTATGTATTATTATTGTTATCATTATTATTATTATTTTGTGCCATAAACAGTTTCTTTTGAATATCACAAAATGGAAATTGAACAGAGATTAAAGCGATTTTTTTTTGTTGATGTTTGACATTTGCAGTGTTTTGTCATCAAACGGCAGCACTGTAAACTGCTGATCTGGACAGACTGCCATTACAGAGCAATAACATGTAAGTGCGTTCTTGTAACATCAGCCTGAGGCCCTAAAGGCAAAAATATTACGACACAAGTTAGACTACGTAACAGCTCTGAGATAATTTCCTCCTCAAGCGCGGTAAGCAGTCGTCTCAGCGAAGTGACCATGTGAAAAATTTCTGGTGCTGGTGCAGAGCCGTAGGCATTTTGTATTTGTATTTGTATAAAGTATTTGTATACTACTCTAATCATATTTCGGAAAGTTGCCTTTGTGTCACTGCATCTAGTTATTACTGGAGCAGGTACGTCGTCGCCACAGTGCAGCGCCGGTCGGAGGTTTTTTTTGGGGGGGGGGGGAGGGGGAGGGGTCGGGGGTGGGAGATGAGGGGGGAAGGGGAGGGCGTGTATGAATTTTATTTGATTTTTGCGCCGGCATCGGCCTGTTCGGCTTGCTCTTTTTGATTTCCAACTGCCACTTGAGGTATCTTTAATGTGCGCAACGTGCACACGGGCCCTCCAAATTTTTTCGTCCTTATACGAGAAGACTGGGTACTCGATCCTACCCCCCAATAGGATCAGGGACACGAAAATATGAGAAAACTCCCAAACTTCCAACATGCCTGCACCGGCCGGGTTTTGAACCCGCTACCCTCGGCATGAGAGGCGAGCACCTTGCCTCTAGACCACCTTATCCCTTTTACAGTTTTTGAAAGACTGTAGTTAGGGACGCTTGGTCTAATTACAAAGCAAATAGAGAAAATACTGAGTTGTGTTCACTGTTCAGCAATGGCTTATAATGCAAAATACCACGCTCCCCTAATAACAGTCTGAATGAAAACTACTCACATTTTCTCGAATTTCTTCTACATTTTGTAAAAACTTCTCCAACGGTTATCGAAAGCCCCCAGCATTATCAACAGCCATAACATTCTTATTTACCTACTATGTTTGGAAGGGGCCAATTTGTCATTCTTTTGAATACGATATATTAGACAGCATTCGGCGACCCTTGCATGTTACTGCCTTTCCCAAACTACGAGCAGCATTTCCCAAGTAATGCTGCCGGAAATTGAGGAGTTTTGCTGTGTCTAACTGGCTTGGGATTTTTAAATATTTTTTTTGCCGTTCCTCAAAATGGTAACTGCATTCAAAATCTTCAGAAATGGTTACATTCCATGCCAGTTACGCCAAAAATTGGTAATCATTTTGAATTACAGACCTTCGAGCCACTATACAACGGGTGCCCGGCATAATAAACATTCAAACACAAACATGGTTTATATACACTTCCTCGTTCCATCACCCTCCTCTCTTTCCACATTGATATGCTAGGACGTCGCTCCTGACCAGCAGTGTGGTCTTGTAGAAAGCATAGATTACAGACAAGAATATTGGAACTATAGCGAGTACAGCCACTGAGATGAGGGAAGGAGTGATCAGGTCGATCATGTCACACTGTTAGATCCTTTCAATTATGCAGTGATGGACCTTGGGATTAGCTCTCTGTCTGGTACCGGCGACTGTTGCCTTTATCAGCTCAGTATTCTGCAATATACCGGGTTCCGAAAGTGGAGCTGCAGAAACCATCGGCAAAATGGTGTGATTTCCTTGAACAACGTGAAAGAACCGGGAGATATTGATCTTGCAACTTCTCTTTTACATTCTCTCTTCCCTCCCTCCCTCCCCCCTCCCCCCCCCCCCCAAGGTAGTCCTATGCTTAATTTTCAACAAAAAAAAAAAGAAGTTTTAATTGCATGTTAGGAACGAGTGACCTCCTATTTCTCATTATTGAGTTTGAAGGTGAAAAACGAAGTGATTACATTCATTGCAGCAATTCTGCAAACTTCTATGCTCTACAATAAGTATTACTCAATGTCCAGAGAAAGTGCCCCTCGTTGGTGTCCGAGGATAAAGCACTACACCTCATTTCCAGAGATTTTCTCAGCATCTGAATCCACCGAATTCCGAGTTTTCCTTTGAGAGAAGACGAAAACTATATTTTTCATAAATGTGATCCTGCAAAGGTAACTTAATAATCAATAAGACGTTAGTAACATTTAGACATACATACCTCTGGGACTTCAAAGGTTTTCTGTCAGCAACAAAGGTGTGTTACCGCGAATTGCCTCTGGTTTTGAATTATCCATGAAGCTTGCTTACCGCCCAGCGATTAACAGAGAAGAAATGAATAGAAGATGATCTGAATATTCTGTTTGGCTTTTACGGTGGTTGTGTTCATTTAGGGAGATCTTTATAACCCTGTGGAACTCGGGTTTGAATAATTCCTTAAGCCTTTAAGTCTCAAGTAATCCTGTTACAAATTGTTAGTAAATAATGAAACAGAGAAATGGATCAAATTGATCAAAATAAAAGAAGCACGAGCCCTTGACTTTGCGTTCATTGTTGTTGGTGGAGCATCTTTACCGCATTTATGTATGTTTCATGCAAAGTTACTGTTCTCGCCTATTTCTTCCCGTTCTGCATCCGTAGCTTAGTTAAATGTCAAGAAAAAGAAACCAAACCTTAGTTGTCACATCCACTTAATGAACGGAAAACATCTAGCGGCATTCATACAATTGCACAGGCACCTCGACAGTTTTATAGTAATTAGGTGAACTGTAACCAACATAATGTCCAAAGCATCACTGTTGGTTAGACCCATGTTACAATAAACCAAACCGGCAGCCCCATGCCTCTCTTATGCTAACTTGAAAATCTCGAGGCATTAATTTTGTTCAAAGACGACTCCTCAATGCGTTAAGCGAGGCGAAGAACCAAATTTCCCATCATACTTTTTTTTATTACACAAGGCAAAAATGCGTCTCTCTTCTGTGACTCAAAAAAATCCTAAATAAATAATATTAAAGACTGAATTGTGTCCAAAACGGATGGGTCGATGTTAATTGTCGAAACAAAAATGAGGCGGTATACCAAATTTCATTTTTTACCCTGCACGCATGAAGTTTCAGGTGCTTACATGTTCGCCCTCTAGCACCATTGTAGCATGATGATGTTTCAGTCTACGGAATGGCCTCTAGAAGACAGTGAAAAAATATTTGATTTTTACTCTTACATACTAAATCACGAGAAAATCATTGTTTCTCTGCCGGGCACATTAAAGTTTGGGCGTTGAAGTTAGAGGATGGCGCAACTGTGTCTGATTGATATTGTTCGATAACAATGAGTTCAGATTTGACGACAGAACCGTGACAAGTCTCATTAATTTTTGGCTCCGTTTCCTGAGAGGATCAACAGGGTAAGAGTTGGAAGCTCTAAAAAGTTATCACACATGCTGCCGTATAAAATTAATGTGCCATCTTCCACAGAAACAACTAAAGGCACAGTATCAAACTTCTTTATTATTATTATTATTATTATTATTATTATGGAAAATGACAAATATCTCGTCTTTGCAAATACATTCTTTGCCGTGAATGGGTAAACAGTGCTGTGAAGTTTTTTGGCTGCGAAACACAAAATCTATCAGATAATTTTATTATTAATTCAGTCTTCAGAACAAAAAGTGGCATGCAGTCGACTTTGATTGATAAGTCGCTACTGACAGGTCAAAGATTACAAATTGGAAGTTTTAAAATGATTACTTTGTCAAACAAACGCGACAGAAAGTAACGTGGCCTTTGGTGTCTCTGCAATTTTGTTTTGCAAATGTGCACGTGAGGATTTAAATCATATTAAAGGTTTGACTGGCATGCTGTTACAGGCCAGTCTGGGGTTTTAACTGTATATTCTCTATATCGTCATGGAGCTAACCTTTTGGCCTAAGTCTGACTTAGGCCAAAACAGAATAATAATGATAATAATAATAATGAATGGCATTTATATAGCGCGTATCCATTTTTAAATTTACCTGTTACGTCATTGCCCTATCCATGGTGCATCTATTAATGTCAAAATCATTCAAAAGTGCCAAGCCATTATCCTGGAAATAATACTTTCTGTACCGGTAATGGCCTAACTCATTCATAGACGTAGGCCATTTTGGTCCTGGGGTTGTTTCAGCCAACATGGATGATGGCCACTTTTATCTAGGGTCATTTTGGCCTAAGTCTGACTGCATTGCAAAAGAATAAATATTAAGATTTTTTTGCGATTTTCTCAGAAGTGCAAAAAAAATAAGTTAGGCCAACAGGTCAGCACCATGACGATATGCAAATTGTGTGTGTGTGGGGGTGGGGTTGGGGGGGGGGTACAGGGGATAAGTGGACGTGACAAGTTATACAAGTGAAAGGTGCTACTCTTTGAATAGCCAGTCATCAAACCGCAATTAAAGCAATGCGTGACACCCCGAAGGTATTGTCTTGTCTGTGTACAGCCTCCTCTTCCTGTCTTTCTACGTGGCAGGTCAAACACACACACAAACACAAAGACAGACTAATTCCGCTCTCCTCTATACTCTCGCCATTATTGTCAAGAAAAAGTCACGAAGACGTTAATAAGATTGCTGGGGCTGATTAGAAGAAAAAAAAAAAAAGGCTGACAAAATCAGTCAGATCGTTGAAATACATTTTAAGGAGAAAATGGAATGTGTCGCCACAGATGTGTTTAACAAACAGAATGATGTACATTGAATTTAAACTTAAAAAGCACGGTCTAGGTATTTACATGCTGATTTGATGAAAAAAAAACCAAAACAACAACACATTAAAGTTTAACACTTCACAGCCATTCAAAAATGTCCACTACCAGCCTTTAGTCCCCTACAGATTACTACAATAACGACTACATTTCTCATAATGAAAACAGAATATGCAAATATGAACCTCTAACACCGGGTGAACCAGTGCCATTCTAAGATTAAAATTAATTTTGAGCGCGACTTTCATGACAGACGAATCCTCAAATACGCCATGGCATAGTCACTGAACTAAAATCCCTCGTTCTTACGACATAATTAATGATAATAACAACCTGTATTATTTCGTTTCGTGCGCAGGGCATCTCTGGCTTCAAAACTGATGAAACAGCTAATTAAGGGCTAGAGACCTCGTACAACTGCCAAGTAGTTGGATTTCACTGAAACTCCGTATCATGCATGATCTCATTATCCAACTAATCAGCTGATGAAAATCCGCCTAGGCTTAATCAAAGGTAGGCACTTTGCATTCTTTGTCATACTCGACTCCGCCAAACCCGATTACAACGAATTGAATGGAAACGCTTCAGAAAGAAAGTAAAGGTGATCTCCTGGAAGGTGGGAAACCCAAGTACCTAACTCAGAAGTGACACTGGCGTAATAATTATGCCAAGGGTCAATAGTTTTTGACGACGCAAAATGCCTGTCTAACCCTTTTGATCACTTGCTGTGAAACATTTTTCTTTTTTATCGCTCCAATAAAGATATGAAAAATGAGTTAAAAAGGCAATTTGTCAATGGGCGTGACGCTTTTAATGATGCTCTCTGCCGCCAAACCCGAATAATAATTATAATCTCCCGCCACTGTCGCACTAACTCACAAAGCTGAAACTGCGTAAACATGTGATTTTCAGAGCATTACAAACATTTAACTGGCCCGTGTGCACTCGATCAAAGTAGTTTGCGCACATGTTACAACAAACGTTAAAAACGCATCCATATTATACCATAACAACTCGTTACCCTTGAAATGCCACATCTGACTTGGTCACAGGAGGGGGCCATGGGGGCGATCCATAAAGCACGTAACGCTCCATTTTGGCCATTTTGACCCCTCCCTGCCCCCATGTACTCTGTTCGCACATTTGGTCTCACCCAAGACACAGAATACCGAGACAGACCATTCCTTCTTTCACTGTATCATTATGTCCACAACTTGCGTATAAACAAGGTGAGTACTACTCACAGAGCGCTGTGGTACTCGTTCTTTTTCGTTATAAAAGGATGTGGTGTTAATTGTTGTATTGTTGATATGGATGATACGCGCGCAAGTCAACGGACGGAATGTGGCGAATGGAACCGTCTCTGTATCCTGTCTCGGGTCTCACACTTTACCCCTTGTACAAACATACGGCGAATTAGGATGTTGAATGTCGATGATGAAGGCCCAGATATTTAAAAACTTTAAGACAGGGTAAAACGTTTTTTATCCACAGACCGGTGATTTAGTGAAATAGTATTGTAGGCCTACTTGAACCAACCATTCGACTGTTGCGTTAAGAGACACGGTTTATTTGAGATCATTATGTTTTGACAACTTCATTTGCTTTAAAAGAAGGAAAAGGAAATAAAACCAGACTTTTAAATACATTACTGTACGTTCGCTCCCCAGACCCCACACTCCTCTCCCAATATAGGCTTTTCGTACGCTGGCCGGAGGCAACCCCTTGCCCCCCGACCGGGCCGTAGGTACTATATGGATGGCCTCTAAGTTGAAGAATGGGTTATTTATTGGAAAAAAGCCTAATTTCTCTCTTTGGTCACCCGACCGGGAGAGTGCACATTTTTCTTTCCCATGTTGTTTTTGCTACATCAAATGTCACAAACGTTTTTTTTTTTTTTTTAGGGTGTATTTTAAGGGCAAATAAAAAAAACCAACAAAACTGTTTGTTATTTGTTGACCTTGAGTTGTTTTATGCAGAAATTTTTGTGAACAAAAGGCAAGCCAACATCAGCACAGATAGCTTTCACATGCCTGCAGCGTGAATTTAGGAGAGCACTAGGCTTTGTCAAAGTGCAGTGGTTCTTAAGCGGGGAGGACGTCTCTATGTGGAGGTTGGGGTGGGGGGGGGGGGTTGGGGTGGGGATAGGGAGATATTATCTAGGCTGTCGTTGAATAATGCACACCACATGTGTTGTGAAATTACGGTGCTGCTTTGAGTTTTCTTACTGGAGATGGAGAACAACAGTTTTGACTGACATCCCACTGGAGCTTTTGCTACATTTCATCGACCGGAGCTGCCCAATCAGTGTTGATGGGTCTACGGCAGAATGATTAGGTTGTTTTTACAAAATACACTGCCATAATTGTTGTTGTTGTTGTTGTTGTTGTTGTTGTCGTGTGTGTGTGTGTGTGTGTGTGTGTGTGTGTGTATGGGATACAGCCACGCACGAGACCTGAGAATAAAGAGGAAAGAGTTTTATAATGTAGAGAACCACTGGTCTAGCGACATGCTGCGGTGAGAGGAAGTGTTGTACTGGCGCCCACACATTATTGTCAATCATGAAACCCCTGCACTCTTTACTGCACCCTTGTACATCGCAAACACATTTTCTAACAACCAAACTTTAATGCACTCAGGCAGCTCATGATGAAAGACAAATTAACAGGATGTAATTAGCGATTTAAGGTTATAGCAAGGAGCTCCTTGGGTTATAGTGTCAAAAAACAAAACAAGTGCATTTGCAGGGCCCTACTGGTCTATAACCTCGCATTCAGCCTTGCTCCAGCTCATAACTTGTCTGTGTCCAGGATACCGTTAACGAACGGCTTAATTAACTTCAAACAGTTAGATGTCTCCTCTAAATGGGACAAGTTTTATTTTGTATTCTTTTTCTCCAGCTTTTAACGATGGAATCGAGAGCAGTTCATGGAAAATTAACACTTTTACTCTGTCACCTACAGTGAAAGCACATTATGAATTTTCGCGTTTCACCATAATTCTGAATTTTGTTGTCCCATTGTAAACATTAATTATTATTACAATTTATAATATTTTGGTGTTCGATACTGACTTGATTCAGTCGCCCTTTTAACATTGCCGCAATGAGAAGTGAATCTCAACGTCATCTTTAGCTCCCGGTAGTGAGGACAGTATTAATAGTTCTGTCCAACAATGGCAGGTGACCTTGCATATTATTTGCCAATACAAATATTCCAGTTTCAAGATAATACTGTGCACCATGGAGAAAATTTGATACAAATACTGTTTAGGAAAAGTACGTCTAGGTGTACATTTTAATATTTTCTAAAGTTCTCCATCAATAAAAAAAAAATAAAATATTTTCACTTTTCCATGATCGTATTTCCACAGCAACATATCCAATACTACCTGGCAAACTATGTTAGCTTTGTTTTTCTTTTTAAAATTGAGATATTTGGGCTTCCTTGTAGCCCTTGATAGCCTGCCACATTTTGTTATACGTTGGGGGGGGAGGGGGGGGGGGATGAAATTGGGAAAAACTAAGGGTTAAATAATGTTTGATCTTTTTTTTTTCAAATCGTAACGATTAAGTCTGGTAAAGAAAGTTATTCGATTTTCTGCTCCTCCTGAAAAATGTGTAAAAACCGATTTACGATAGTTTACCTGTACCACGTGGCCCTCGATACATTAATTTTCCATCAAACAGTAGACGAGCAGCTGAGCTCTTTTCTGACACACATCCACAGCAAACAATGTTAACCACCTGTTTCTACACTATCAGTTTCGTGGCATTTTCTGATGCAGAGAATACACTATTTACAAATACCTTAGCAGAGGGAACAACGCTACCGAGCACTACGGGTCAGAAAGGAATTCAGTTCAAATTTAATCTCTATCATGTTAACTTATCATGACGTTTACTTAAGGGAAAGTGTTAACGAGAGCATTCTATGAACGTGGAGGTCAGCATTCTTTTATCTTGCTAGTTCAAGAAAGTGATTATCTCTATTTACCATTTTTATTAGCCGACACCACCGTAATTTCATGAATGTCTTAGCTAAACAAACTTGTCCTAATATTATTTACAACCACGACAAGCAACAATAAATATGCCACTCGTGATGCATCATCAAATATAAAAAGATGTCGCCTTCTCTATTGTGAGCCCCCTCTATGTCGTTACGTTATTTATATTCAAGTAATTTATGTGTGTTATAAAGTTTACTGTGTTTTCTTCCGGCAAAGTAACCAGGCCGTAGATTATGCCCTCTTTACAAAATCACACGCCGTCACATTCTCATACAGGAAGAGAACAACACAATCATTTCCTCTCATTTCAAAGATCTATGTTGAGTTATCTTTAAACATCAAGTTATTACAATCATCGTTTCCCCCTCTGAATGTACAACAACTACCACTTCTGGATAGGACATAACAGTTTCTTTTATTTATGTATCATTATTTTAAGCGATTGTTTGGACCCAACGATCGAACTTCAAGTTTTTCGATCACTGTACTGTTTGACCAGTCAGATTGCCAGGAGTTTGTGCGCATGGGACTTACCTCTGGTATAATTGTTTTCTTTGCGGAGAAGGTGACACATGGAAACTAGTCTGAAGATAAGTAATGTAAAATAGTATAACTCACCGATCCCTTTAAGCTGAAGACACTCGGACATTGAATCCTTCAAGGGTGAGATGATTGAACCAGATATCAAAACGTCAAGGATTTTCACTAACTAGAGTCTCTCACTGTTCTCCACGTAACACACTTCCTGTAATGTAAAATAAT